>JAGFMF010011492.1:1846601-1887711 GCA_019455555.1 Galemys pyrenaicus | reverse complement strand
AGGGAGGGAGGGAAGGGTGGGTGCCATCCCCCTGCTTGCTCCCTTGTCTTGACAGTAGGAGAGGGGCCAGCAGGCCTCTGCTGTGCCCTGATGGGCGCAGGCCTCTGCAGGCTGTGGGGTGTGCAGACCTAGACTCCAGTGGGACAGACCTTGCCACACCCTGGCAGTGCCTGTAGCTGCAACTCCACCTCACCCCATCAGCCTGAAACTGGACCTTTCCTCCATCCCTCAGCCCTGCGGGTTAGAGTAAATGGCTTCGTTCCTTTTTGCTGCACCAAAGGTCCTTTTGTTTGCATTAATGATGGACCGCTGAACCCAGAACCACTGGAAAGAGAGATCCTGGCATGGACTGTAGCTTTTTCTTTTTAAGATTTATTTATTTATGCATACAAGCACTGAGGTACAGGCCAGAGGTGTGGGGGGTTGGAGGGTTCACCGGAGACATAGAGGGGAACAGGACAGGCAGATTAGCTGAAATACGCTGCCGAAGGGAGCAGCAGGTGAGGCAGGAGAGGTCTGCTGAGCCACGTGGGTCTCCTCCCTGGCTGGGGATCGAACTGGTGCTGCAGTGGCTGTGGTCTGCTTCATAGCGCATTGTTGCTTAATCCATTGCACCACCAAGGAGGTCCCTGGATGGTAGCTTTTTAGACCCTTTGCTGGGTAACAAAAGGGCAAGCCTTAGCTGGGAACATGACCAGTACCTCTCAACAGACTGCCAGACAATGTAAAGTGTAGAGTGGAAGTGGGAAGAAAGAGGGCAGGGCATGATGTAGTTGGCCAGCCAAATGAAGATTGACTGCTGGGCAGCCTTCAGGACCCAGGTAGGTTAATTGACTCTGAACATGGTGTCTGATATTCTCCAGCAATGTCTGACTGCTCGCATGCTAGGGCAGCACAGGGCCAGAGGTCAGTTTGGCCAAGGCAATTGACCTAACAGGTACAATAAGGTGAAACTAGCCAAGGGAGATGAAAATGTTGATGACAATGATGGAGCATGGAATCTCAGCTAGGGAAAGAGGGAAGTGGCACATAGGTGGGTGAAGGACCGGGCTAGGAGACAGACTCAGTCATCTGAAGATGGGAGTAGATGCATTCAGGAGAGATAATGTGCAGATCTGAGACTGAAACCTGGGTGTTCTTAGGAAGAACATATGATCTTGGGAATCCAAGAGAACAAACACCAGCTTACCTTCAGATCCGGTGGTATGTGGTATTTGGGAGAGGAAACATCTACCCTCGGGAGAGGCATGACAGTGAAGCACCAGGGGAGAGCGAGGTTTCCGTTAAAACAGAAGGTGAAGGGAAAATTCATAGCAGAGATTGAGGGCGTCGGGGATTATCAGGAGGCAAATGTGGTAGGTACTCAGGAGGTGGTTTGGGGAGATGGAGTCAGGGTTGTTGGTGTTCAGGCCTCTGTGCATATGAAACAAGAGTGAGGAGTCATCTCGGGATCTGGACCTTACTGAACATGAACCAGGTGTGGCGAGATTGTCCATCGGCTCCCAGTCCTCCCGGTACCAGCTGAAGATGTGTCAGGAAACACGGGAAGGACGGATGTTGCTAGGACCATACAGGTTATGGGGCCTGCCAGGTCTTAAGAGGTGATTTTACCCGTAATGGGGATTTGCTATGTTAATAAAGAACCTAGTTCTAATTTAAATCACCAACATATAAAACACCATTTACTAAAAAGGATTCTAAAAATCAAATTTGCCTGAACGAGATGAACTCTTTGGCTCCAATTAGTATAGCTGTACCTCTTCCATAACAAAAATATTCTACTTACTAAATAAATCCTTTACCCCTATCTCTTTCATTTTATAGTTTAGTCTTTTCATAGAGCCAGCATTATCTACTTGATAGAGTATTAGCAATTTATTTAAACAAGGCACAGGCAGCATTCAGGAAGTGTTCGTGACACACTGACCAAAAGGGTCATTCCCATTGGTTCCTTCACACTTCATTTCCGGGTTCCCCCTGTGGAAATCGTACCCACCCTTTGCTGTCTAAAATCTTCCTCCTTTCTGTCTACTCAGCCCCCAAACTCTTCTGCTTCTCATCAGAGTAATCTCAGTTGTGAATGAGGAGAAATTCAGTCACATTTGAGTAATTAGCTCTAAGACATGATTGATTCCAATGTAAAAATGGGCACTCTCATAAAAAGAGAGAAAGAGAGCTTGTTAACTCAAATATACTTTTAACTAGATAAAAATAGGTACACCTTTTTTTAAAAAAAGATTTATTTATTTATGCATACAAGAGCTTTGGTACAGGCCAGAGGCATGGGAGTTGAGAGGACTCACCAGAGACAGAGCGGGGAGCAGAACAGGCAGATCAACCAAAATCCACTGCTGAGGGGAGCAGCGGGCGAGGCAGGAGAGGTCTGCTGTGCCATGTGGGTCCCCTCCCCGGATAGGGGTTGAACCTTCATTGCAGTGGCTTCAGATGCTTCATAGTGTGGTGCTTAATCCCTTGTGCCACCAGGGAGGTCCCATGCACACCTTTTAATTTAGGATTCTGGGACAAATGGCTACTTAATAGTCACCCTCATCTACTCTTAAGAGTTTTTATCTATTCTTGTTTTCATTGCTCACCCCCATGTGTCATAGGGGAGGAGTCCCACCACAGCACAGGAACATCCCCAAAATTAGGCATCAGGACATCCCCCCCCACACACACACACAAATCAGGAATTGGGATAAAATATTGTTTCCTGTGCTAGAACTTTTCTTTTTCACAGCTGCTTTTTATTAGTGAGAACATGCTTCTTTTTTTTTTTTTTTTAAAAGAAAGTGCCATCAAACATTTGGCGGTATTACTCTCCCATCTGTAAAACACACTTTACTTGGATTATCAGCAGGGTATGTGTCCTTTCTGAATTTGTTTTCTGGGGAACGGGAATTTATTCAAGTGAATAAATTTGCAAATATATACAGCTATTGCTGGATAAATGGATTTTCTCTTGGCACTTTGGGGTGTAGCTCTGTGGGTATTTGGGCTATTGGCACTCATTGAAGTTCTTGGATTGTCTGCCAGACCCATTTCTATCTATGATGCCACAAGAAAATAGATGTGATAATTTTGCAGTTCAGAATACAGCTTGGCCTTCTAGCTTCCAGCTCTACACTTTGAGTATTTCTATGTATCCGATAAACTCATATCATCTTCTTTGATTCCTAGATGTGACCATTCGGTTGTTTACCCTTTCTTTGACTGGTTTATGTGATATTTTCACCTTTTTTATCCCTTGCTGTTTTGAATAGTCTAAGAATTCTTCTACCAAGGTGGGGGATATACAGCAGTCCACTTAGGATTGCCAATTCTGGAACTTGCAAACTAGATGGATTCAGAAAATATTTTTTTATCTAGTTTATTGCTCTAAATGTAATACAACAAAAGGGGTGGGAAGAACACAAGGGACTCTGGTGAATTGGTGGTCGGAATTTCACAGGGATGAGAAATATACACGGTACAAAAGTGAAAAATAATGTAATATATAATTAAATTTTTTTTAAAAAAATGGTGGAGTATCTACATGAATGGTCAAGCAGAACTTTGGTCAGGACCTTGGTCTATCAGTTTTTAGAAAACCAAATGGATATAAGGAGGACTTAATGGCAGTAATTTGCTTTGGATTTTTGTTTGTTTTTAATTGTGTTCTTAGTGGTCAATGTTCTAACAAAATTGAACTAAAGGAACCTGAAATAATATTAGCAAATGTGTATCTATAACTCTATGTACAGAACTTTAACAAAAAACGAGATGTCCCAGAAAGCCTTGCGCTATGAAGGTACATGAAGTCTCGTCACGAGATTCCCTTGAAGTCAATAATATCACTGAATCCTTGAAAATCGATTACCCCAGCACACTCAGCTATAAAAGGACATGGATCATGGTTAGTCCATGTAGATATGGAATGATAAATACATAGCAAGAAGGGTCCTCAATTTACACAAGGAAGGTGAAAAATAAGGAGGAATGTGACGCCTGTTCCATAAAAGTGATTTTATAAGCATCTCTTTTTGCAGTTGACCTTGGGTACTTAACCGTTCTGGGTCTCAGTCTCGCCATCTGTAAAAGGAGGAGGTTAGAAACAAAAAGGAGGAGGTTAGAACTTGATGTTCTAATTTTATGGTTCAGAGGTCCTCTATAATATTTGCTTTTTTATTTAACCCCTTGTGAGATGTTCTCTTGAAGGCCTTAAATAAAAATTTAAATGTGATAACCAATTCATCAATTGTTTTATTTTTTCAAATGTACATTTGTCTCAATCAGACATCAAAGGTCTACATAAAGAATACCTTCCTAAACCCCCCCCCCCCCAAATGTAGTTCAGGAAGAGGTCATCGTTGCACAAGGAGCTTCTGGAGGGGAGAAAAAGGCAGATACTCTTGAGGGATCAGAACAAGCAGAATGAGCCCATTCGCAGCAGAAGGCAAATTTGCTTTCCCCATTAGCTAAAAAACCTGTCTGAGATTTTTCAGGCAGGAGGGAAAAGAATTGTAGGGAAAGGAAATTGTTTTTTCCTGATTTTCCATCTGCTGGACTCCTATTCCTGAGGAAGAAAAATCATTGGGAGGAAAATTCAAGGCTGTAAATAGAGTAGCATGGACTCCGAGTCTTCCCTTCCCATCTATGTAATTTCCCTAATTTCCCTGTCCACCTTAAGGTTATCTGTAGTCTTAACTCTTTTTGAAAAAGTAAAAATTTAAAAAAATAAGAAATCAAACAACTCCAGGGAACTTAGAATTAGATGAGGTTCAGTCTCAGGTGCCTATGAAAAAGTTGAGGGGAACAGTGACTATTTTCTTCCAATTGGTTAGTTCTAACATAATACATCTCAAATGGCCCCTCCATGGGGAAAAGAAGCTAAAGGAGGGTGTAAATCAATATGACCAGCAACTCTTTAATAGTCAGAGCTCTGTAATACTTAATGTTCCCCTCCTCAGGGGAGAGCAGCTATTCAGATTCTTGTTAAAGGAAAAGCTGTAATACTCTCCACAAAATGGATTGGTTAGTCAATAACCAGATGATTTGTCTATGTTTACCTTGGTCCTGTTATATTCCTTTCCTGCCTGAGAGTTATTCCTAGGAGTCTAAATTATTATCTTTAATTATTCAATTTTTGAAAAGAAAGAAAAGGTTTCTGTTATTCTGAAAACTATGGGTGTATGGGAGTTCATCTACCAACTTGTGTTTTATCTCCCCCAAATCTTCATTTTAGTTTTCTTGTCCTAAATCCTAACACAATCTGTAAAATGGTTGTTAAAGTTGACCTTGTATGATGGGGACACACCCAGAAAGAAAGGAAGCTCAATATTATATTTATTTTTACCTGCTTTTTCCCATTTTGAGCAGCAGACTTGACTCCAATGAACAGGGAAGCGCTCTGTCTCAGCAGTCACTAGCCACAGGAGACTATCTTGGTTTAAATTAATAATGATTAAATAAAATGAATCACTTAGTTCTGCAGTTGCCCTGGCCACATTTCAGTTGTTCTGTAGCTACACATGGTTAATTGTGCACAGCACAGATCCAGAACTTTCCATCACTGCAGGAAGCCCTATTGTCTACACAAAAGTCTATGCAATTTCCATTTCCATGCATTACAATGTCTAGGGAGGTTTTCAAAACCCAGGCTCCAGAAAGTTCTACTTTGAAGAAAATTACTAAATTTACTCTCTGTAATGTAATTAATACATGATTTATCTTGGAGACAGGATTTGCTTTTGCTTAAAACCACAGTTTGATATTCTTTTGTGGATACCATAATATCCTTTCACTGCCTTTCTGACTCGTGGTTTGAATTGGTTTCTATATGTCTCCTGGCTAGTGAATATTACTTAACCTTGCCTGCCAGCCAACAATTCCAGTTGCCCTCTATCTCCACGGTGATTTCAGCCATCATTTAAATGTTCTACCGATTCTTATTCCAATATTTTATTTAAAGGAATGGGAAAATGAAAATGGGAAGACTCATGCAAACAACTAGGACGGCAAGAAAATCAGGTGTATCCAAAGTCACAAGCCTTAAGTTCAAATTGTATATTCTATTGAAAATAGAATGCTGTAACCAGATATGCCCAAAGTAACAATATTGCACTCCAGTTGGATGGTATATTAGTGAAGATGAGAAAAGGTAAGTGGCACAACACTGGAGAGGTTAATTGGGGAGTGTGGCCCTAGCACTAAGATTCAGCTCCCTCCACCTTGTGACACCCTAACCGCTGCGGACGCCCAGAAACAGCCAGAAGAGCGCTAGGCTCTCCTCTCTTGAACCACATTCCATCCTCCTGAACTTAGTCCACGGCTGCCTGACTACATGCACAGAAACTTGGAAATCCAGTTTTTCTCACTGTCTTTAATTAAGAACAAATGTCAAAAGAATACCTGCACCCCTATGTTTATAGCAGCACTCTTTACAATAGGTAAGACCTGGAAACAACCTAAATGCCCCAAAACAGGTGAGTGGATCAGGAAGCTGTGGAACATATACATGATGGAATACTACTCAGCAATCAAAAATGAAAAGCTAGATGCATTCGTAGGAACATGGATGGAACTGGAAGGGATGATGCTCAGCGAAGTAAGTCAGAAGGCAAAAGAAAAATACCAGATGGTTCCTCCCCTAGGAGGAATATAAGGGAACCAAATAAGGATCAAGGAAAGGAATAAGAACAATAATAATAATAATAACAATAAAGACCCAAAAAGCAAAAATGAAAAGATAAGGACAAATTGGGGACACTTGGTGGGGAGTGGGGAGAAGGAGGGTTGAGGGCAGATGGGAGCACAGGGGACTGAGGTGATGGTGCACTGGTGATATGGTGATGGGGATTACAATTGATGTCAAGTATATATATAAATTAAAGGGGGAAAATAGAATAAAAAAAAAGAACAAATGAGTGTGATGAAATAGAACATTGTTCCTATTAGAGTCTGCTTCTATGCAATATTCATTTTCATTTGATTTCCTATTTAAAGAATTCACTTACCCTCCCTTCCCTATGGGGAAAACACCTCCAGTCACTATATCCACCTTAGAGACAGAACACTTTGTATTACCCTCCAGGTATGGCATCTCTGGACCTAGCAAGTTTTGAATTAAAAATGCAAGATTTGGGCTTCCTACGTATTATTCCAATATGAAGTATTGAGGCAAGAACAAAAAGCACCCAAGGGAGAAACATGCAGACACAAAACAGTCATTGCTTCAAAGTAGTTTTCATTTCCTACTGGCAGAATTTGTGATGTTTCTCCTCCCAAGTAAGGAAAGGCAGAGGTTCCTAAAAAGGCCTTGATTCTGCTTTCTAGAAGGAACATCCTGGGCCACTGTTGTCAGTCATTTCTGGCACATCTTCTGGATGTTCTTCCTTATTATTATTCTTCTGGCAACATCTGACTCATGGAGGAGCTGAGGGGGAAATGTGTTCTACTTGAGGGCTAGTCACAGCCTTTGGAGTCTGTCTCTTCGTGCAAGGCTGGAAGCCCAACCACTGTTTTAATTGTTGGACAAAGGTCTTGGTAAAAGCTCAGGAGTTCTTTGTCAATATAATTCTCTCCTAACTTAGTGGCTTCTATTCCACTTGTCTTTGGCCAATTTCATGTGCTAATAACTACAACCAAAATTCCTTCTAAACATAGTTCCCAGGGTAATGGTGACTAGTTTGAAATTAGAAGAAACCATCAGAGAAAGAGCCACAACCTTAATCTGATTTCCCTGAGCCATGGGATTTAGCTGAAAAGATTTTCTGGACCTTTGTTACTCATAGCCTTTTAAAAAATTCTTTAGAAACAATAGGTTTCTCCCAAATTCAAGCCCCTATGTCTCTGGATGCTCTCTTTTTGTGTCTACTTAATTATTTCCTGAGGATCTTGCCAAATCAACAAGTCCTCACTCTTATAGTTTGTTTCCAGAGCTTCCCCTAGAGTTTATAAACTGAGAAGGCATAAAGTCAACCTTTTCATATGAACCTTTGAATATTCAATATCAATATCAATGGATGACAGTGTTTAAAATATTTGCATAACATGGACCACTATCTTTGTGCAACAGCTAAGCAACTGCCCAGGATTTTAGATCATTGCTGCTTCTGGTATTGGGTACTATAGAATAGGGTTTGATCAAGTTCACAGAAACTTTTCTAGAACATTCGGGTCAGAACAATTTTTGTTATAACATTGAATAGCTGGGGAAAGGGAGATCAGGAGATCATCTCCAGCAAATTCTTAAGATGCTTAGGCAGGGGCACAAGCAGTGAATACTTCCCTGAGAAGTCTCAACTAGAACCTAATTCCAGGATCCCTTTTGCCCTGATCCCATGTGATCTCTTCGCCTCTAGGCCAACCTTTTTGGAGGTCACATGTGGATGTTTATTTCTCCTCATTGGTTCAGACAAGGCTATTAAGACCTTTAAGGCTATTTAAGCTGATTTCTCCTTCTTCAGTCTTCTCTCATCTGCGTTTACTCCAAAAACTCAGAATTCCTCTGCATTGGTATGTTCTCCCAATTCTAAGAAGGGATCCCCAGTGGAGCAGAACAATGGCATGACTTGTAGGCAACAGCAGTAAGACACATCACCCTTGTTCAATATGATCTGGGTGTAATTTAGCAAAGGGTGGAGGAGAAAGGATAAGTCTCTTCTGTTGATGATATAGAGAATTGTGACTTCAACAAAATCAACTATTTTCTTCAAATTCAATGTGCTGGATCATGGTTGTTTTTGAGTTCATGGCAACACAATCTCTAGGAATTCTAGTACTATTAAGGGGTGAGGGGCTTATAAGAAAGAAAGTGAACTGGTGATCCTGTCTTTCCTCTACTCCAGATCTTCTGTGTCTCTTACAGATGACTGAGCAAGGGTGGAATATAATAGGGGTCTTCCTATAAAATTATATTTTAAAAATTCCAGAGAGGAATATGCCACTCAGAGACCCTGTACAACCTCTGTCTCCCCTTATCCTGAGATGGTAACACAATATCCAGTTGTTCTACTGATTTCCCTATAATGGATGCTTTTGATACTATAATTAAAATCCAAGCAGTTATAATCTCAACTCTACCTCTGTCATATTTCTCTGTACAACGCTGTAGATAGTTCTAACTATTCCCAGACAAACAAACAAAAACAGAAGCATCATAGTCATTTCATAGGCAGCTAGAATTTTACTAGGGAAATAAAAGACATGGAATGAGCAATGAAACATCACCAGAGATCCCTAATGGTATTTGACAAACTGCCAGAAGACAAAAGAGAGATTGTCAAAGACAGAATTAAAAACAAGCAAATAGGCAGGCTGATCTGCCACAATAGATGTTCAAGACTCCTGGAAATAAATACTGAATTAGCACAAAATTGTTGTTTGGGGGGTTATTTTTTCTTTCCAGAAGTGAATATAGGAAAGTGATTTTGTTACTACATTTCCACTTTTTAAAGCATAGGAATAATAAAGTCCCCTCCAAAGGCAAACCAACAGATTTATAAGTATGCAAATGCAAGAAAGGAAACTATTCAAGAGATTCTAAAGAATGAAGGGCACAGTGAAAATGAATGAGTTTTCCCCTTTTCACTTCTATAATATGAGGACAGAGAGCCACTCAATGAAATTAGTAGGCAGTAAATTTAGATCTTAATAATAGGTAATACTTCATTAGCTGGGTACATGGAATTCTCTGCAGCAAGAGGTCATGGGATGAGAGAGTGGCTGGATTTTTTTAAAGGACTAGGTCATTTTATGTCCATGAATAACTTTCTGAGTTTGGCAAGCAAAGATAATAAGAACAGCAACCTGCTCGGTGAATTGTACCAGGGTACCGATGCTTCAGCGAGTACTAGACATCAGCTTCGTACCTTAGCAGGGTCTCCTGAGGTTGAGTGTGTTGCGTTTCTACACACCTCCTTCTGGACCATGGGGATTTAAATAATTGTTAGAGAGAAGATTCTAACACACAGAATCAATATGCAAATGCTTAAAGCACTTTATGGTAATCTGCAAACTTGGGACTTACTTTTAAGTAATATAAAATATACATTTATTAAGCTGTCTAAAGTCAACGGGAGTCCTCTTTGTGTTCGTCATCTGCCTTTCACAGTTGTGAACACAATAATGGAGCAAGAGCTGGAAATTTTGTACAAGTCACTCAGGCAACATCTCAGAGATACAATTAGCTTCCTTTTTATGCATTAGCATTACCATGAGGACGCGGGGCCAAGAGCTGTTTCTTTTTGAAATATTTTATATAAACACAAATCAGACAGGCAGTCAAAATATTTCTGAACACCCCTGCACGGGGCACTATTTACTGGCAAAGAATTGTAGGGCCAATGAAGCAGCACAAGCCCTGTCCTCAGGGGGCATCAGCAAAAGGGAGAAGGCAGATGGTTATTTTTTCAAATGTGCCAAACGTGGTGTCTCTTTTATTCTGGTCTTAGAGAAGTGAATGACTAATTCAGAGAGAGTTGCTAATACAGTCCTCTGTACAAGTGGGAGGGATAATTGTTCTTATCAACTGTCTCTGTTGGAACCTGAGTTCATCACATTTAAGCATCAATGAATTATAAATTTGAGAATAATATGATCCTCTGGCTAAAAAGAAATCCTTTCACCTAGCAAGCTGGGTACTTCAAAATGCTTCCAAAAGCAATCACACACTGTCACTTGTGTTGACAGTCACATGCTACTTCATTCCACTGGTTAGGCAGAAAAGAGTGGAAGGGGTTGCATAGCTAGGTCTTAAATCCATAGCTTTGTTTACTCATTAAAAGCAAACAATTATATTGAAGTAGAGTGAAAGCCAGGGTAGGCGATGAGGCCAGAAGTGGAACCAGGTTGTGAAAATGCAATAGGAATGGACATGTCGTTGAAGATTTTCTATGCTTAGCCACAGGGTTTGGAATTTATGCTACAGGTAACAGGTAATATTGCAGGTTTTGAGCTGGCTAATGGCATCATTAAAGATGAGTTCTCAAAATATCACTCTGGTGGGAGTATATATCTGTTCGAGAGGGGAGACGGACGATTTGTTAAGAAGTTATTTCCGTATCTAGGAAAAATGGTGAGGACGTGAAATACAGTAGTGGGAATGAAAGCACAAACAGAAGGTGATGCTTTCGGGAGTCCCTGGAGAAACGGCATTTTCAGAATGTTGGGACTAATTGAATATGGGGAGGGAGTTAGAAAGAAGTTTATAGAGTAATTCCAAGGAGTCAGATGATGCCATGCTGTAAGTCAAAATGGTTATGGTTCTCGAACCTGTCAAAATTCCATATGGAGTTTTTATAAAAATAGAGATGCATCTGCCCACCTCTACATAGCATGGGGTCGTACAACTAGACTAACAGCCAAGGATTTGCAGCTTTTATTTTTTTAAACAAATCTCACCATTTTTAAATATTTACTTATATATATTTGACATTGGGGTAGTCCCCATGGAATTTCCACTACCAATTCACCTGTGCACCATCACCATAGTCCTTTGTGCTCTTCCCACCCTCATTTATATCCCTCCCTAAAGCCCTCCCCTGTAGAATGTCTCTGAATTATAGTTGTCTGTTTATTTTGGTTGTTTTTTTTATTATTATTCTTTTCCCTGCTCCCTTATTTGTTTCCATCATATACCTCCTATAACTGAAACCATGCAATACTTTTTGTTTTCCTTCTGACATAATCCCTTCTAGCACTATTTAGACTGCTGGAGAGCCAGGACAGGAGAACACTGAAACAGAATATAGGACACTGGTAGATTTGGCTACTGAGGAGAAAGATAACTTTCCTTTTGAACAGAATGCTAAAAGAACTGGGTCTTGTCTTATGCCATGTGCCTTGTCCAGTGCCTGGAACACAAGAACATCCAATAAGTGTTTATCGAAGGGGTGAATATCAGTGAGTGAACAAAAATACTGGAGCAGGTTTTAGGAACACTGATAAACTACTTGTCATGGTGGAAAGACTTTACAAAGAGAAGGAGGTGATCACAAATGCCGGTCTTTCCACTGACTGGCTCTGTGGCTTTGAATTAGTCACACAAACTACCTAAGATTCCATTTCCTCGACTTTGGGATGAAAAGATTATTATTGCATTTCAACACTTTTGAAAGAATTATCTTAATATAGACCAATGTATACTCAACACTTTTGAAAGAATTACCTTAATATAGACCAGTGTATACATAGCTATATATAGTAATTAATCCATAAATCACCTATGACTGAGAGGGAACTCAACAAATGGTCATTATTGATCTCGTAATGATTAGTCTTATATGGAGTTTGCCATGGGTAAGATCTTCTAGGTAGGATCTGTAAGTCAAAGAAGAAGAGCAATAAGACAAACTTGAAGTGCATGAGCAACAAAAGAGCAGATGAGAAAAAATAAAAAATAAGAATTGGTGGTGAGAGGAAAATGCAGATAAGTAGAGTCCCAGGAAGGACGGAATAACCAGTAGTGCCCTGTGTGATGAAGAAGCCACTGGATTTGGCCACAGGTTGGTCACTGGCAACTTGAGAAGCTACATTTACATTGGAATTTAAAGGACTGGATTGAGAAAGGCAGACTCATCAAAAACAAATAGACTGGCAAAACCTGCTATTTCTTCAAATTTAATGCTCGGGAAAATTATTAGGAGTCACAGTTAAGGAGCCATCAGAGAACACACGAGGTCTTAAGGATAAGAGAAATTGTTGGATTTTCTGATTACCTATTTCCTCCTGGCTCCTAGAAAACTGTCTGCCATGTGTTAGTTCCAGGAACTATAGTTCTTGAGTGGGTGCATGAGAGAGATATTCACAGAAGAGGGAGAAGGACAGAAGTATATTGAAGGTCAAACAAGCTTAGCAGCAGGAGATAGCAGAGTCTTAAAGGAAAATGGAAGGTATGAGGAGGTTGGAAACAGTTCTAGATTTCTCTCTTGCCAACACACTGGGTTAATTATCATCTAGTGAATCTGGTTCCAGAATAAGCCTATGACCCCACGACAGACTCTTTATGAAGCTGGGTGGAGAGGGAAAACCCCTTTATGTTGCTGCACTTGTCCATTCCCTGCCTTCCTCCCTTGCTCTAGCACGATTCCTGGTGGGTGAATTCCCAGGTTTGCACCCACCACCACCGCTAACCCCCCATGGGAAGGCCGTGAGCTCTCAGTTTTCTTTGTGTTCATAGCTTTTAATCTGGAAGTCTAAATAATCAAGCCCCAAAGGACAAATGTCACTTTCCCAGTGCTGTCACCCCTGAAAAAAAGGCATGAAGACCTCAGACAGTGTCTGCAAAGTGAGAGTTAGTGAGTCTGTTGTCACAAATTCTAAACTTGGAGACTTATCTGTCTTCTGATAATACACAAACACTTTAAGCCTATAGACCGATGGATGAAAGAAGCCTCCCAAAGACAACTCTGTAATAGAAGCAAAACATACAGAAATTAAAATTCACACACACACACACACACACACTTACACACTTACTGACACTCTTCAAACCACCAAGTCCTTTGCCGGGTTGAGGGCTCCTCCCACCGTCGTACACCTGCATCTGTGCTCTCAGAGGTTGACCAGGGTCACAAGCTTCTGCTCCACCACAATTTGTCTTTTCTGTTTCCCACTGACTCAGTGTCTTTATAGAACTTATATGGCGATAAGTGAATCGAATTAGATTTGCTAGTGATAAGCGAGGGAAGGGATCGGTTGTTCCAGGAAACATATTTAAAGGAATAGGAGACACGGGCTGGGAGGAGCCCTATGTGGGAATTCTGAGCACCACTGCAAGGGGTGAGATACTCAGCATAGGGGGAGCAGCACCCCTCAGAGGCTGACCCTGATGCCATCTGTTATTCTTCAAGATGAGCAAATATCAATACCGGGGCCTCCCTGGTGGCACAGCGGGTTGAGCGCCGCACTGTGGGGCTTCCACAGCCACTGCAGCGCGAGTTCGATCCCTGGCCAGGGAGGGGACCCACATGGCGCAGCAGACTTCTCCTGCCTCCCCGCTGCTCCCCTCAACAGTGTGTTTCAGTCCACCTGCCTGTTCTGCTCCACACTCTGTCTCTGGTGACTCCTCTCACCTCCCCCTCCCCCCCATCACCTCCACCCCTGCACCTCTGGCCTGAACCCAAGCTCTTGTATGCATAAATAAATAAAATCTTTAAAAACAAAACAAAAACCTGAGCAAGTACCTATGAAGGACTCACTCTAAGGATTCTCTGGGTATTAAGAAATAGAAGATAAAATGAAGCTTGACCAATTCCTACCCATCTCCAAAATCTTTTTCATGAGCGAATACAGAAATGATAATGACATGGGCTTGGATTAACTCCCCGTGCTTCCTATTTGTTCTTTTCAAGCGCTAGCGACAAAGAGAAGAAAAGGCAAGTCTTTGAAACTGGAGAGTGCCAGATATAAGTTTGTGAAATATTTTAAACATTTCCTTTAGATGCTTTCATTTTCTCAGACTTCTTTGGAAACTATTTTGCTCCTGGTTGAAAGATTTTTTAAGGGGAAAAATTAATGTGGAATTAGATAGGCATCAGACATGAAACGGCGGCATCACAATAAAGTGTTTAAATAAAAAAGAAAAAGGAAGCAACTGAAGACTTTGAAGCGTTCACACCTGCTGGTCAGACATATTCCCGACCTGCCCTGGAAGTTGCTGAACTAATTATGAGGTAGTGTTTGGCTTTGTGTCTAATGAAGTAGCCCCATAATGTTTAAACATAAAAGGGAACATTTTAAGATATTCATTTTAATACAATCAGTGATCCATTTTTGTAGAGCCTTTCTCACCACTTGAGAGCTTTAAAAGTTTAGATGACACATCACAGACCCAGCTAGCTGGAAAGGTCACCCTCCTTCAGTGTTCACTGTTCTGTCTTTCCATTTTATTTGGGAACTTATATTGGCGAAAAATTTTTATTCTTCAGAAATTCCACCTCACTTACTCTCACAAATGCCTTTCCCTGGTTTCTGGAAGTGGATGGATTTTCATATTATGGCGCCCTGCTAGAAAGTGAAAACTCTCCCCTTCCTTTCTCTACCTGACACAAAACAAGCAGTTCTGTTCTAAAACAACTGGGAACACACCTGCATTTGTCACATGCTCTGAGGTCAGGGGCATGTACACCTGTACTTTTCATGCTAGACACACACAGAGCAAAGTCCATCCGTGTGGTTATCTATCTCAAGGGCAGCTTAAACTTGTCTTTACAAGTCACCCTAATAACAATTCTCTAAATCATGAAGTCATTTTAAAATTAAAAAAGTGCTTGGAGGTGAATATATCTAACTTTTTTTTAAAGATTTATTTATTTATGCATACAAGAGCTGGGGTACAGGCCAGAGTCACAGGAGGTGAGAGGAGTCACCAGAGACAGAGTGGGGAGCAGAACAGGCAGATGGACTGAAAGACACTGCCGAGGGCAGCTGCGCGGAGAGAGGAGAGGTCTGCTGCGCCATGTGGGTTCCCTCCCTGGCTGGGGATCGAACTCATGCTGCAGTGGCTGCAGATGCTTCATAGTGCGGTGCTCAACCCACTGCGCCACTAGGGAGGCACTCTAACATTTTAAAAAGTGAAAGGCACCATAACTAATTCTAAAAGGGTACATCTATTTAAGAAAAGCAGAATATTTACAAAAAAATAGGTGACGACACTCACACACACACGCATGCACATGCACTCCTATATAAATGTGTATGTGTTGTTTTTCCACACATCTCTTTACCTTCCCTTCATACTTGCCATGAGGACTAATGCTTAAGACTGTGAAGCTTAAATCCAAGAAGTCTATTCAAGAGATTGTCCTTAGAGTCAAAGTAATCAGCGAAGGTAGGAGGGAGTCTCCCCCAAGGAACCCTCCAGCAACTAAGAGGTCACTCACCTCATAGCTGAAGTAAGAAATGAGCTACCAACTTCAACAGGAAAGAAAGTCCCGAGCTCCAGACCACAGAGAATCAAAGCCCATTCTCAGTCAACCTTTTATGTGAGGTCATCAAAATAAATGCACCCTGTTGTCAAATCCTATTTCTGGATGTTTTTTTTTTTCAACATTCAGGGTCATGTTTCCTTAATCTGGGACAGTCTGAAACTGACTGGTGGAGCCCCCAGAGTGGTGCTGCCAGCGGAAAGATTCCAGGGGAGAGGTTCAGGGCCTGGGGCGTTGGGATTTGAGAGACTTGTCTCCTATCGCAGATCTATCCACAGCTGATTTGGTGACCTTAGGCAAGTTGTCTGACTTCTGAAACTTCAAATGAGAATAATAACAACAGCACAGTTGTTTTAAGGATTAATCTGTATACTTTGAAGGTATGGTCTTACCCAGTGTTCGGTATAAATGATTGCTATTATTACAAAAAAGTAGGTCACCCATTTATTTCCTGATGAGTGTTCACACATTAGAAACAGATTAATTTTTAAAATGAAGATAAACCAATGTTCCCAAATTAGAAATAACATAAACGCACAAAGATCTCTTAAAGCAATTATCCCAAACATTCTTAACCCTTTTTAAGTTGTGTGAGGGGATAAAAAAAGACTAAACATCACAACTTAGAAGATGGGTTTGCAGATGGTGACCTATGGGCCAAGTCTTGCCTACACTTGTTTTTGTAAATAAAGTTTTATTGGCACAGTCATGGCGCTCTCTACAAGCAGGCCCTGGGCTGTTGTGGTGCTACAGGGGCGTAGCTGCATAGTTGCAGCAGATGAATGACCTGCAAACCTAAAGTGAGTACACTGACCCTTTATAGAAATAACCTGCCAGCACCTAATTTTGAACATTAAATTTTGAACATTAATTTTGAACATTAAAACACTTCTGTTAGAGGAGAACCACCTATTAACTTTGATCGCATTTATCACTGTAAGAAGCATCAACACTGAAGTCACTTTCTGGGGCTCATGCCCAGAGGATGTCTGAGGACAGCTTGGAGAGTGGATGTCTTCAGAGAAGGCTAGAAAAGACTGAAAGTCTGGCAGAAAACGATAATGTGAGAGGAAGGAAGGAGAAAATGATTCCTGCAGATGCTAGAAACGAAGATCTCTTGCTCTGGAAAACTTAGCTGCTCTTAATAGAACAGCACGAGGGTGAGGCGAAGATATAAGGAAGGTCCTGATTTCTGATTCAAGATTAATATTTGACCTAATTTGAAAATCAAAATTAATGCAAATAAATCCATGATGAGCAAAATATCAGGATTTTAAACATGAATGGCCAGCATCATGGATTTTCCCGCTGTTTTCAGACCCTGGCATGGCACTGGGGAGCCCGAGGCTGACGTGGCACTCTTGTGACAGAGCTGCCCACATTACAAGCTCGGAGCTGAAGGACAAGTCTGAAACCACAACCAGTGGAACCACCGCGGCAGTTTCTACACCGGTCTTTAGATACCATGAACAAAACAAAACTAGTGACATACCAAGTGCACCTTCATGTTTACAACTCCCTTCATTCCTACACTTTCTTCAATGTGACATTCAGCTGCCTCAGAAAGTGAGTCCCAGCAGACTCCTAACCTCTCTGCTCATTCTTAAGTTTTAGACACCTCGAAGATATACCACAAACACAATCTCATTTGGAACTTAGAATGACCAGACCAATTTTATAAACCTCACTTATAAACAAATACAGACAAACAGATGTTGGTTTGGAGGCCTCCCTGGTGGCACAAGGGGTTGAGTGCCACACTGTGGAGGTTCGGCAGCATGAGTTCGATCCCCAGCCAGGGAGGGGACCCATACGGTGCAGCAGACCTCTCCTGCCTCGCCTGCTACTCCCCTCAGCAGTGTATTTCAGTAGATCTGCCTGTTCTGCTCCCCACTCTGTCTCTGGTGGATCCTCCCACATCTAGCGCCTCTGGCCTGTACCACAGTTCTTGTGTGCATGAATAAAAAATCAAAAAATAGTGAGGTACAATAATCTCACTTGAACTTCTTACTTTACCAGAACACAAAGAAATCCCAACAAATTCTGCCTTTCACCTAGGTTTGATAATCACAAGGTCAAAAGTGGGAAGGAGATTGTGTGTTCCTAAAACCCAAATAAATTCATTTGTTTTTCATATACTACATTTGATAATATGAAGTTGTGGTTAAAAAGAGAAAGAGAACCTTCCCTATAGCGTATAAGATATTCTCAGGGGGGTCGGGAGGAAAAAAATAGGCTAGTTGGGTGATGTTCCTTGAGACCAATTACCTGGAGAATTGATGCAGTAACACAGTGACAGCAAGCTGGGCTCATGGATTGCAGGTTTTTTTATTTTTTTTAAGATTTGTTTATTTAGACATACAAGAATTGGGGTACAGGACAGACGCGGGTGTGAGAGGAGTCACCAGAGACAGAGCGGGGAGCAGAACAGGCAGACTGACTGAAACACACTGCTGAGGGGAGCAGTGGGTTAGGCAGGAGAGGTCTTCTGCACCATATGGGTCAGCTCCCTGGGCAGGGATTGAACCCGCACTGCAGTTGCTGTGAATGCTTCATAGTGCAGTGCTTAACCCATTGTGCCACCAGAGAAACCCTGGATTGCAGTTTTAATGCAGTTGGGGAAATGGAGACCCAGCTTTGGCTCACCTTGCAGTTTAAGGAATGAAATTTTTCCTTAGTTGGTAACATTAGTGATTGGAGTGTTTTGTCGCAGAACTTTGAAGTCAGTGTACACATAGAAATCTTTGGAAGGTGCTTCTCTGTGTGCATTAAATTTTAATTCCCAAATACATCTTCAAAGAGCAGATGCTAAAATACAGACGATAAAATAAATTTTTTAACTTGCCTGCGCATTGTAACAGTCCTTCCTGCAGTTCTTAATGCCATCTCCGCGCTTTCTAGGCCTATTTTCTCCTTACGCTTGCTTCCCACATCACCGGGTCTGCCGTCAAGCCTACTCAGAACTGGCCATCAAACAGGAAGTCCAGGAAAATCTTCTCTGAAGAAGCTCTTATGACAATTTCCTTTTCCTACATGACAAAAAACAAGCAGGAACTCTTACATTTTCTTCTAACTTGTTTTCCTGATGAAATGCCTTGGTGTGATTTCAGACCCTTTCTTGATCAAAAGGGAGCTTTGGAGAAATTCCTTATGTGAAGTTTTCTGTCCATACCATTTACTTGCTTCTTCTCCTTCTCTTCCTCCTTCTTCTTATTATATGCTATTTTGTGGGACAATGACATAATGAAGGGAGCAAAAGTAATGGCCATAGAGTAAGAAATGCAGCATGGGGTTTACTTGAGTACCCTCAGCTAATCCCTTCAACACTCCCTTATCCCACAAACTAATCTTCTCCACCATTTTTCTCCCTGAAAGCAGTGGTGGCAGCACTCTGTACTCCATGCTCTGGTTTCATGGCTTCCTCCTAGTCCAGTCTTTTCTGGGCAACTTTGCCTGGAGCTGTGGAGAGCTGCACATGGACTTGGCGTGGTCCACTGTGGAGCTTAGCACAGTGTCTAACAAGTCACCCAGGAACATTCTAGAAACCATATCTATTCTGCAATGACTCTTGAATATAAAGCTCTGCTGCTATCATACCTTGGTATCCATTTCCTTGGTCAGGCGTATCTGAGGACCTGAGGGCTTTTTTGTATTTTTTAAAAAATAATTTCTCCTATCTTTTTATTTCTAATGTAAGTGAAAATAATATGAAGGTCGTGATGGTAAAAAGTCTTGGTTGAGGAAAATAGTCTGTTCCCAGTGCCGATGTGACTTTGCAAAAATAGGAATCCATTGAAGCCAGCTCTGTGGCTATTTTCATTCCTTCCCTCTCTTTTTTGTTCATTCAACAAACATGGGCCCTCCTTCCCACCCACCCCCACCCCTGTCAATAGTCAATAAGCCAATTCTAAGAGCTGATAAGTATTTAATAATGGCTAAGGACAAAAAGATATGGAAATGCCTTCACTGTCTCTCTGCCTCAGATTGTAGATTTAGTATCATTAATCACCTCCCTTTAGGTTAAAAAGAGGCATAATCAATATTTACCTACTACATCCTATAATTCCTGTGAACTCAACTCAGGGACTTTGTCAAGAAACTACAAAATATCTTCAAAAAAGGAGCCAGAACAATAACTAAAACTTCCAAATACCCAGGTGTTTGATGCCCTGTAGATAAAGCTGCCAAGGGATTTCCAAATTCCATCCAGATGTTTTTAACTTATGCACACTCATCTCTAACCCCTGTTTGCAGGTGCTCAGGGGCATAATTATTTTGTGATAAAGAAATTCAAAATCGTAGTCATGCCTTACTCTCTTTCCTGGGAAGTGATCGCATCTCAGTAACTAAAACACATGTACAATGTTCTGAAGTAATTTATCTCCAAATGATATTATCTCTAAGACACTTAGTGTTTCAAACGTGTCTTTTAACTGAAGTTCTCTAAAACAGAAAAAACAGTCCTAGTATTTTGGGTTTCTCCTCATATTTACTCCAAATAAAGCCAGTATGGGAAGGCAAAAATTTCTGTGAGTTCTGGTTGTGGACTGCACATTCCTTGAGCTTACTTGTAGGCTATGTTCGGCCTGGGCTGTGAGATATAGGCGGGAAATTGCTGCATTATCTCAAGCTGTTAACTCAGGGGCTTAGTGTTAATCCAGGACTCACTGAAATTTTTCTTATAACCTCTAGGTGTTAATCTTCTTGATAGGGGATTGCTCCTTCCCCTGCAACATCCAGGACCGGGTGTATATACAGAACAAGTTTCAGCCACAACTCACAGGTTCCTGCTGATGATTACTTTTGTGTGTTAAGCCTACTAAATTCTAATGCTATAATTCCACAACTGTGTCCCCCAAACTATTGTGTAATCAACCCGAATGCCAGCTGTCCAGGATTTACTAAAGTAGTTGCCTAAAACGATGCTTTGAGCAAGAACTGGTAGAGAGCAGCGACCTCTCACATGATCAGAACCAGCTTCCTGGAGTTGTTTTGTGTGAGTCTCGTCTTCATTACTTTTGTCATGTTTTCACGGAAGATGAGACACATGAAAAGTGGGATATTCTTCTCTGTATGCTTTATAGTTTCACATGAATAAGTTATTCGGTTGAGGGAATGTAATCACAGTGATAAAGGTAACGGTACAAATAGAGCGACTCGGTTCTTTAGTTAGGAAAAAAAAAAAAGGAATATTTATCTGTTGATGTCAACTTAAGAGTTTTGAGAAGTAACAGATCTTTTTGGATCAGTTTGTGACAGAGGTGTGAGACATTTTTTTGCGAGCTCACGCATGCGCGTAGGTGTGTTTGTGTATGTGTGTGTGAAGGCAACGGGCATGCTCTGTTTACCTTCTTTCTTTTATGAATTCATGGCACTGATCCATGCACAAGGTATCCGAATTCACTGCTGGAAGACTGCTTGAGAGAGCATAATCAATGACCATCCATCAACCCGCCATCTTTCTGCAGATCGCACCTAGCTTGGGCTTCTTCCCTTTTCCATGCCTTTTAATTTGGCGCAGTTTTATTGCTGCCTGTCTGGCTGAATGCGTTCCTTTACTCACTCGATGATTTTTTTTCCTTTCTTATCTAGCCTTTCCACCTAACACTCTTTTAACCACTTAAAACAGAGAGGTAGGGCCTCCCTGGTAGCGCAGTGGGCTAAGCAACGCACTATGAAGCAGAAGGCAGCCACTGCAGCACAAGTTCGATCCCCTGCCAGGGAGTGACCCACATGGCGCAGCAGACCTCTCCTTCCTCGTCCGCTGCTCCCCTCAGCAGTGTATTTCAGTAGATCCGCCTGTTCTGTTCCCCACTCTGTGTCTGGTGACTCATCTCACCCCCCCACACACCTCTGGCCTGTACCCTAACCCTTGTATGCATAAACAAATCTTTAAAAAAAAACAACAACAGAGAGGTAATATGGGCAAAACGCTCAAGTAAATAATGTCCTAATGAACTGATTACATCCAGGTTGCTAAGTAGCAATGTTTACTCATTCCTGGTGTGGGTTCTCACAGACAAGTGCACAGATAGCTCCTGAGGAGAAGTTGGGTGAAAAGTTTTGTCTATTATGCTCTGCTTAAGGATCCCCAATATGTTTCATGAATGACTTATGCATGTCAGTGAGAGATATACAGAGTCAAGTCTAGGGGCTGAGACCCACTGATGAAACAGCAATTGTTTTTCATAGACTACCAGGAGAATGCTGATCTTCTATGACGAAGCTAACAGAATGAACTAAAATTGCTTAGTTTTTTGGAGCGCCTGCCCTACTCCCCTCCTTAATGTCCATTCTAACATCACACTCACCCTCTCTAGACATTTGCAGTGTTAGTAACGAGGGGCACACGGCTAAGGCAGTGAGAGTGCAGTGGAGGGCGGAAGGCAGATTTACTTCTGCAGGGTCACCAAGTTGTAATGCGGATTCCATTTCTCCAAAGAAGTGTTCTCAGGACCAACAGTACTTATTGCTGAAACAATACCCCTAGCACAAAACATCTAGTAACAGTGAGTAGCACAGCTTCTCTGGTTGATTAACAATTTTAACCTCCAAGGATTTTATCATTTTAAATAGGAGAGGAGGTTGTACCATTGGTTCTGAAAACTGTCAAACATTTTTTTTTTACACTTCATTATTATTTTAATAAAATATTTTATAAATATTTTCAAATTACACTTCAAAGTAGTATTATAGTGCCCAAAGTTATTTTTTTTATTTCGTGCCTCTTTTTCTTTATTTATATGTATTTGACATCGATGGTGGGCCCCATGGATTTCCCACCACCATTTCACCAGTGCACCGTCACCTCAGTCCCTTGTGCTCTTTCTGCCCTCAGCCCTCTCCCTCCCCCTCCACACACACAAAGTGTTTCTGATTCGTCCTTTTCTTTTGTTTTTGTTATTTTTTTTATTGTTATTATTCTTTTCCTTGGTCCCTTATTTGGTTTCCTTATATTCCTTCTAGGAGTGAACCCATCCCTTTTGGAGAGGAAAGCAGAGAACACTTATGAAGTGAATACATTTCAGACGTTGTACTTTAAAAAGAAACTTTCAATCAGGTATCATTATCTTCATTTGATAAATAAAAATTGGAATGCAGAGAGTTTATGTAAATTGCCCAATTTACCATCTCTAATAAGGACTAGCATAGAGATTCCAATGCAGAACGTCTTTCTATAAACCACATGTTTCTCGTACTCCCCTGGCTGATAATTTTTGAATACAACTTGTTCACAGATTGGAAATTGCCAATATTAAAGAAAATAAAAAGTGTGATCACGGCTTTATTTGCCATTAACAAAAATTAAAACAAAAAGGACAAATCCATAATCCTGCCAATGAAATAAATCAAAGTGTTTTCATTTTCCTGCATTTCCTTTCAGGCTTGTTTGTTTGAATGTTGGCATCTGTGAGTTAAAAAACCCACAAGACCTTTGGAGAGTCATTTAACTGCTTCACACCTCAGTACTAACCCCTGTGAAAATGAAGGGGAAGGAGGTCTCTTTGCCATCCTACGGCTGGGACATTCCATTGGGAAGTGCATGTGAGGTACTGGGGCAGGTCCCTGGCGTGGGCATACAGCCAGACAGCATCACCTCATCAGCACCGCGACTCTGGGTACAGGCTCAGCTGTATACCTGCCTGCTCTCCCCAGTTTCATTCTGTGGCTGATCCATTCTCCCATGAACCTCCTGTAAATAGATTGCAGGAGAAAAAAATCCAAATTTGACAATTATGAGACATTTATGCTAAAAAGGTAGCTTTTCAGGTAAATACTCTTTTATAATAGAGCCCCCTCCTGTACATTGCTGTACCTATTGCCCCCCAGGATGGGTGCTGGGATGCAGAAGTGCCAGTGAGACTCCAGACTTGAGGTTCACAGGGCATCTTCTGGATTGTGGCCTATTCCTTGAGGCCTGTAGTAGTTTCCTATGACTGCTATAAGAAATCACCACCAATTCAGAGGCTTGAAACAATGCAGTCTTATTATTTCATGATTCTGGAGGCCAGAAGGCCTGTGTCCCTTCTAGAAGGTGAGAGGAGAACCTGTCTCCACTCTTTTTGAGCCTTGTTATTTTTTTAAGATTTTTTTTTATTACTGCATACAAGAGCTGAGGTACAGGCAAGAGGCATGGAGGGTGAAAGGATTCACCAGAGACAGAGTGGGGAGCAGAACAGGCAGATGGACTGAAACACACTGCGACGGGGAGCAGCCAGCAAGACAGGAGATATCTGCTGCATCACGTGTGTCCTCTCCCTGGCCAGGGATCGAACTTGCCCTGCAGTGGCTGCAGAAGCCCCACAGTGCAGTGCTCAACCCCTTGCACCACCAGGGAGGCCCCTTTTTAGCTTCTTAAAAGCTGCCTCCCCTCCGTGACACAGGGCCATATTGCTCTGATCTCTGCTTCTATCACAGAATCTCCTTCTTCAATCCTGAGACTCCTCCCTTCCTTACATTTCAAAGGTCATTGGGACCACCAGGATAATTTCCATCTTATAATCTTCACCTTCGTCTCAGTTGCTTCTTGCCTTCTCGGCAGCACATTTACAGGTTCTAGGCATGAGGATTAGGACCCACTTGGAAAGGCCGCTACTCTGCCTACCAACATGTCTCACACTGGTACCCGCTGAGCAAGTACGAGTGCATGTGGGATTTGTTTTTTTGCCTCAGACTCAGTATGGCCACCTCCCTTGACTTTGCTATCACCTTAGCTCTCATCCCCAGCCTCAGTTCACTGCACTGAAACCCCTCCTGGTTGAACTGAACCTCCCACGGATTGTGTACCAGGGTCATCTCCACCACAGGCAGACCCTTGAGGAAACGCTCTCGTTTCAGCATCTTGCTCACTCTCTCACAGGGCCTACTCATGCCATGCCAGTGAGCGCCAGCACTGGCACAGCAGCTCTGCTCACGGCTGTGCCTCTCTGCCAGCGCTCTCTGGGCCACATTGTCATTGGCTGCATTTGCATCATGCTGCACAGAGGACAAGGCCGGCTGATTTCCTTTTCTACCACTCCAAGTTCCAAATGGCTCCAAGATCTTTGATGGCAGGACACAAAGATGTCTGCTTTTGGTTTCCCCATGATTATATCTTAGGTGCCTTCCAAGATTTCAGCGTGGAGGAGGCAATGACAGCACTGCTGTCCTTACGTTACTGTTACATAGTTGTTACGTAATTGTCATTACTTTATGTAATTGTTACCTTAGGTAATTGTCACTATGTTACTTCCTTTAACACATTCCCCAGTGTCCTGCACTCATAAGAATGGGAGGAGCAGGGAATTGGCTTCCTTCTCCTGGCCTCCTTTTCCTTTCCAAGGCCTTACCTGTATCCTAAACTGAAATGGTAGAAAGAGCCTGTAGATAATGAGAAAAAGAAACCCCACAAAACACTCTATTTGTTACAGGCACCATCTTATATTGTATTACTTGCTTTATCATAGTAATCTCTGGGGTCTGGCTAGATGATTTCTTTATTATTTATAATGACTATATAATATTCCTTCCTAGTGGTGAAAAAAAAAACATTTTTAAGCATTGTACTAGTATGTGGTATATATAAATTGTGCAGTTACCATTTTATCTTTGAATTTTTTTCTTAGGTTAAATAACCCTAATTGGCATCATTGCATCGAGAGGCTAGAAGTTTACAATTCATCAACCATATTTTTATATTTATTCCCAAAATAGTTATTCCCATTTATACTGGCAGCTATAATATGGATGACTTTTGGCATAAACCATTATCATTTTTTTAAATATTGGGGTAATAATAATAGAAAATAAGTTTATCTTATTCTGAGTCAGGTCATGTTTCAATATTTTTATCATATAGTTAATACACATATAAAAATGCATTAGATGCTCATAGTAACCCTTGTGTCACATTTTTACCCCATTTAACAGATGAAAAACCTGAAGCAGGGAGCTTAAGTAATTTTCCAGGTTCACACAGCTAGAATACGAGGCAATTTCATAGATGCTTTAAATTTAATTTCCTTGTAGCTTAGTTGGATATTTTCCCATATGCATGCTAACTAATTATATCTCCTCTTAAGCAAGTCTTCAGGGAGTTTTACTGTTTGTTTCCTTTTTTACCAAAAAAAAGTATGAGCTTTGTATAAAATATACACTAACCTTTTGCCTGTTATTTTTATGATAGATATTTTCACAGTCTATTATTAATAACTTTAATATGTTTAGTCTACCTGCTATTCTAAGAATATGATTATTCATATAACCTTTTCCTGGTGCTTTGTTTGAAAAAAAAGGAATAGAAGGGGAAATCTTGTAGACTATTTTCTTGAAAAAAAAATAGCCCACTGGGACTTTTAATACTCGAAATTACACATAATATCTAAAAGGACATTTCATCACATATAATACTAACTTTAATTTATATCACCTGGCATGGGATGGGCCATATTTCTTTCAGTGGTTAAGTAATTACCAGGGTCTAAATTAGGCCCCTTGTGGAAGATGCATTAGTTAACTTGTTCAGGGTAGCACTGAAGCGCAGATCCTGCAAGAGCCATGGCAGGGAGGCTGTATTTGCTAGAGAGAGCGAGACCTCAGTGAGGGGGTGCTGCATGCTGGGCTTGGGATGCCTGCCCCCCAGCCAGGCTGCCTGTCTCCTGGGTTGGCAGTATAGACAGCTGGCCAGCTGAGTCATCATCACAGTACATATCTAAGTGCTAAATGGAAGGCAGAAGTTTGACAAGGTCCTGATCTGTTCTGGGTAGAATGATAAAAGTGTGTAAAGTTTATTCAACTAGAAGGCTCCTCTCACTGGATTCCTCGCTCAACCTCCCACACCAACAATCTCCCTACATCTGCTGTCAAACTCCATTCACATTCCTCCCTAGCTCATCACATTCAGACTCCAGAATGTATTCTTGTATCATTTATCCAATCAAAACACTAAGAGCTAGCAGTGAAAACGGTGGTGATAAAGATCCAGTAACTGGCCATCCTTGTATGACAGCTGTCTCCATGCTGCTTCCCCAAGAGTATTTTGAATTAAGCCTTATTTCCTATAAACTAGACTTCCTGATGACCTATTAGATGCTAGTAATAGCTAAGGGTTAAAAGAGGCTTCCTAGTGTCCTCTTGCATCTCTCTTGTATCCTCTTCCTCTCTCTCTTGCTCTCTTCTCATCCTAAATCGCAAGGAACATGCACAAGACCTACATTGGGCTTTCACGATCCCCAGGGCCTTCTAATTTGCTATGGGAGGAAAAGTGAATTGCGTGTCAAATTCACCATATTACTTATCCAGCGAAGAAATCAATAACAAAATGCTTTTCCAATGTAAAATCGGTGTTGCATAAAAATGAGGATACTCTAAATGAAAATAGAGACAGAATAACACCGTGTGCAATACATTCTGAAACACTCCACACACACTGTAAAACTCATGATGGCTACAGACCGTCCTAACCTTTATCTTGAGGAGGGAGCAATTACTCACAGCCACGTGGTGTCAGTGAATTGCCATTACTCACCGCGAAAGCGAATGTGCAAATGTCATACTAGTGGTCATGTAATATCACTCTACTTTTAATAGAAGACTTGTGCTGATACAGTTAGTAAATTTAAAGAGATGTTTTTATATGCATTAAAAACCCTGTTTCATCACAAGGGAAAGAAAAATGAAAGAATAAATGAACATATAAAAAGTATGTCCTTAAGCCTCCCCTGGTGGCGCAGTGGGTTAAGCAACGCACTACGAAGCAGATCGCAGCCACTGCAGCACGAGTTCGATCCCTGCTGCCGGCCGGAGGGGGGGGGACCCACATGGCGCGGCAGACCTCTCCTGCTGTGCCCGCTGCTCCCCTCAGCAGTGTACTTCTGTTGATCTGCCTGTTCTGCTCCCCGCTCTCTGTGGTGAATCCTCTCACCCCCCCACACCTCTGGCCTGTACCCCAGTGCTTGTATGCATAAATAAATAAATCTTTAAAAAAAAAAAGTATGTCCTTAAAAGGACATACCTTAGAGTTCCTGTTCTTTATACACAAACAGTAGATACACAAAATATCATTTTTGGAGGGGGTAGGAGAAGGATAGGAACAAAGAGGAAAGGAAGCACAGTGGAACACAATGGTAGACTAGGGGTGAACTGCTGGCAGGTATTCTACAGTGGAGATACCTGACAGAAAGGACCCCAAGCTTACCACAATTAAAAGAAGTATTTTAAAATTATTTAAAAATTTTATATAGAGAAAGGTTATAAAAGTACAAAGGTTATAAAAGGACAAACAAAACAAAGAGTAAGTTGTATGATTTTTAAAAGCATCATTTTGGGGCTAATTTATAAAGGATGTGTAAAATATATATGTTTCCAATGTAAGGCTTAAAAAATAGTATATAGCTTGCTAAGCTCACATCATCTTATACAATTGGGGGGCACTTTATTATTCTCTCTTGGGTTAGACTCACTCATGAAAATAACAAATTTTTTCTAAGATTTCTTAAATTATTTATTTATGCACACAAGAGATGGGGTACAAGCCAGAGTCGTGGGAGGTGAGAGGATTCACCAGAGACAGAGTGGGGAGCAGAACAGGAAGATCCATTGAAATACACTGCTGAGCTGAGCAGCCGGCGAGGCAGGAGAGGTCTGCTACGCTATGTGGGTCCCCTCCCTGACCGGGGATCGAACTCACGCTGCTGTGCCACGGATGCTTCACAGTGCAGCACTCACAGTGCACCACTAGGAAGGCCCCATAGAGATGACAATTTCAATGAAGTAAACTTAACTACATATGTATTTTTCTAATTTTTTTTAAATTGAGCTTTTCATGACTTAATGGTTACAAGAATCACCCACGGGTCTGGTACTTGCAGTCAGGATGTTGGCTTACACGTGGGCTGGTGTGATCCAAAAGTAACATGTAGGTTCACCCGAGCGGAGCACAGAGCTCAGGATTATGATTGAGGGCCTCCCAGGTGGCGCAGCGGTTTGAGCGCTGCACTGTGAAGCAGCCAGGCATAGCAGCGCGAGTTCGAGCCCCGGCCAGGGAGGGGACCCACGTGGTGCCGCAGACCTCTCCTGCCTCGCCCGCTGCTCCCCTCAGCAGTGTGTTTCAGTGGAACTGCCTGTTCTGCTCCCCACTCTGTCTCTGGTGAGTCCTCTCATCCCCTGCCACTCTGCTCTGTACCCCAGCTCTTGTGTGCATAAATAAATAAATCTTAAAAAAAAAAAAAAGATTATGAATGACAGCATGTTCGTGGGAGAATTCTTTCTTCTAAAGTGTTTAAGACATTTTTGAATCTGAATTATCAATATCAAAAAAAAGACGTTTTTATATTTACATTTTTATACTCATCGAGGTCTAGAAATTTACATTAATTCATCTTAAAAATGACAAGGAATGGTTGGTCTTCAAATGACAAATTCAGACTTAGGTTTGGAGTTGTTGGGATGTCAATCATTTTAACTGACAAATTTTACTGCTGAATTATGCTTTAAATTTTCTGAATGTTTGACAAGCCAGTAAAAATGCTGTCTTCAGTAGTGAATCAGAAATGCGGTGTGGTTGGTCATGATCATACTGGCACCCCTCGGGTTTTCCCCTGGACCACTGTCCACTCGTACTTCGAAAACAAACACACCATCTCTTCACTGACCTCAACAGAATGTCTCATTCTGAACACCGCCATGCTCTGAAGACACTAGCATAAAATCACAGTGTCTACAGAAAACAAAGGGACCCATAAAAACAGGCACACACAGGGCCTCCCTGATGGCGCCGTGGGTTGAGCGCCGCACTGTGAAGCATCCCTCGTACAGCAGCACGAGTTCGATCCCCAGCCAGGGAGGGAACCCACATGGCACAGCAGACCTCTCCCGCTTCGCCCGCTGCTCCCCTCAGCAGTGTGTTTCAGTGGATCTGCCTGTTTTACTCCCCACTGTATCTCTGGTGAGTCCTCTCACCCCACACCTCTGCGCTGTGTCCCAGCTCTTGCATCCATACATAAATAAATCTTTAACATATCACAAACCATCACTTCGCCAGTTAGTGCCGCAACAGCTCCAAAATGCAGGTTTTCTAATTCTTTCCCCTGTGCTCTCTATCCATGTCATCTTTTTCCTGTCACATGCCCTCATGTGACCATTCCTTCTTTAACAAGTCTTTGGTGTAGTCCTTTTTTAAATATTTAGTATTATTTTTTCAGAATGGAGTGCAGTCTTGAATTCACCAAAGGAATCTCACTCCCCAGGTCACTTATTCCATCTACGTGGCAGCTAAGGCAAATTAAGATTTCCCTGGACAAAGAATATGAAGAGACAATTTATAGGCAGAAAATATGAGATGTAAATAAACAAATATATGTTATTTATCACTTGGAATTTGGCAAAAATGAAATTACTGACATTAACCAATCTTGCATGTTTGTGAGTGAAAAAGGGGATACTTTCTTTGGCACATCAGTCATCTGTTTGGAGAACACCTGGTCAGTATTTATTTAACTATATTAATGTCCCCATCACCTTTGACCCAGAGAATCCACTTTTAGGTTTTGACTCGCAGGAAATATACACATTCACAATTATATTAATTGCAGCATTTTAAATGATGATTGCAAAAGAACAGAAATAACTTTCATGTCTACCAAGAAGAAATTGGTTGAACACATCCTATGAACTGAAATACTTAGTACTTCTCAATCATTAAATAGAATTAAATAAATTTAAACTATTGTATGGGGAAAACTTACAAACAGCATGTAGGGGACAGGCTGACTGCAAAAATGACAGCCACACAACTCTACTGCCAGCACATGGTAAGTGGAAGCTGCAGAGCGAGAGGAAGAAAGGACAAGTTTGGGTTGTTATTGCTTCTTAGCTGAGATAGGCTATTACTATTGAAAAGGGGTCCTATCCATTCAGATGCAGTCTAACTTGCTGTTGTAATAATGTTCTTCATGATTGATATCTTTCTGCCTCCCTTTGGGGCTCACTGAGAAATTTCATGCTAGGGAATCTCAGTTGGGGCATCTCAAGTCCTCTGAAAGGACATCAAACCAGTCATAGCTCAGCACACCGATGGGTGTGAGATGGTACATCCTTTATCAGGCCATTAAATAGTCTACAATATTGAACTGATAGCATGAGGTATAATTTTATATGGGTTACTAAGAGAAGCACTCAAATGGATTATTTCCCAAATATAGCAAAAAATTGTTGTTTTTGGTATATCAGATTCTGATCTTTCTCAATTTCAACTAAGCTGCTCCAGTGACAGCAGCCAATCACAATTCATCCCCTCTCACTAATAACCTCAAATGCACAAGACTTAAGCTTGCATCCCAAGATCTCATCCCGAGGTCAAGTTAACTCACGTATATAGGAACAAATGCACAGTTAGAATAGGAAGACACTCTCTGGGTTATTTTTTCACTCCTCCAAATACCTCCCCTTTATGCAAATAAAGGGGTTTCTTAAAAACTCCAACCCAGAATGTTCAAATAAGCAACAAACATTTGAAAAGGTAATCATTCTTAGTCATCAGAGAATAAAAAGTAAAATCATAATGCAATACCATTATGCACACACAGGAAAATGACAAAAATTTAATATATATATATAGTGAAATATAATTGACTCAGACACTTTAGAAACTTTTTTGATGGTTCCTATCAAAGAAGATCATTTGTATGTCCTCTGATCCAGCATATGCCCAACCAAAATGCTTATTTTACCAAAAATATACACTAGAATAGTCATAGCAACAGTATTAACCCCAAACTGGAAGCTCTTAATATATAAATGTCTCATGGCTGAGAGCATAGCATATAATGTTCAAGAGGGAATCTGTTATCATAAAACACATACATATCACATAGCAATAATTTTTATTATGACCATAAAAGAAGCAAAGTTAAAAGGTTAAGCGTTTATCTCTTTCTATGATCCACTTATGTAAAGGGAGCTAAATGGCACAGAAATACACTTGAAGGAAATCCAGAATGGAATCAGTAAATAATAATGGGGGACTCTTAGGGAAAAGAAATCTAAAAATCACTCCCCTCCCTCTTTCATTTCCCATTTCTTTTCATCTTTTTGTTGCCTGTTCTGCATAGAAGATGGCACAGAAATTCTGAGTGCCTTTTTGTCAGTTAGTCAACAACATTATGCGTAGCTGGCAGACACAGAAAGTTGCAACACCTAGAGAAAATAATAGCCTAGGTAGTCATCAGAGCAATTCTTGGCATACACTAGTTGCTCTTCTCTTCCCTATGCTGAGATATGGTTGAAATAATGATGCTTGGACTGTTTGACTATATTAGATATTGTTATCTTGTCTTCTAGCCTAGTTTCATCAGTCAATGAAAGATACACTCAGCAGGCTTTTTGTGCTTTCTGCTTTTGCAGGTTTTGTGGCACTTTGTTATTTCACAAAATTAGTCCCATTCATAGACTTCCAGTAACATGCAAGAGACACCGGGTTGTGATGTGATGTTTGTACCATGAGGGAATACTGGAACTGAGACTGAGCAGTGAAAAGATCAGGGAAGTGGCTTTGTACAATACAGCCGACTTCATGACTTGATTCTAAATAAAGCAGCCCATTTTATCTTACACTGCATGACTATAATAACCATCTTTATTTTATAATAAATGAATATTGCATTGTTACTTAATCATTTTAGAATACTATAAATGTTTCAATAAAAATTGCTATGCTAATCAAAATATTTCCTGTTTCATTAAAACTATGAACTCTCCCTCATGACTGCAAAATGAGCAATAAAGTTTGATGGCATGGCGCAGTCAAGATTGCCTATTGGATAAGGGTGATTTTTCTCAAAATGTGTTATATGAATGCATTAAATATTTGATGCTTAATAAAAGCAAAATAACATCCTTTTCCACTAAGCTGCCTCAAATACCAATTACATAAGAAAGATTTGCTAAGTCAATGATTTTCTAAGTAGCCACAAGTGCTTCTGTAATTCCTGATGTGTTCTTTGTTCCTTAAAATGAATGTGAGTTGTTGTTTCCAATATTTGGGGGCATCATTTTTTTGTAGCCAGGATTTACTTAACAAGGCTTTTTATTCTGCCTTGCATTTCATACTGATGCTTCTAACAATGAGTTACCAGGGAACACTGCCTCACTCTTGAAAGCACTGACACAAAACCTCATGCCTTGTGCCTCTCCATTCCAATTATGTGATCTCTGGGCTGGTTTGTCTTAATCATATCTGAGGACACAACAATGTTTGCAAAGGATATAGCTCTTCATCTGTTGATGACTACAAAAATCATCCGGCTTGTTCCCCTAATAATTCACTTCACCTGGTGTTCACATCCCGTGTAAACCCCTCCCTCAGCGATTCTGGGATTGGCTATGTGATCTTCTTTGCCAAGTGGAACAGTAGCAAGTGTCTTGCAAACAGAAACTGCAAAAGTGCTTATGCATGAGGACATACCATTTTTGGAATTCAGCTGCCAGATGGAGAGAACACATGGAGAACTAAGGGTACTTGGCTAACAGCCTCAAGCCACTGGCACACCTGTGAGTAAAGCCATTCGAAAGAAGCTGACCCGCTTACCTGACAAGTGACCAGTGCTGCATAAATGAGTGCAGCCAACGCCATGTGGGGTGGAGATGAAACCATCCCAGCTGAGCCCAGCTCAAATTGTTGACCCGAAGAACGGGGAGCAAATACATAGTCCTTGTTAAAATTGTTAAAAATGATTCCCATTCTGTCTTTCCCTGTTCCCATGAGATAGAATAAGCATGCATGACTGGGGAGTGAGACTCGGTGTGGTGGAAGAAGACAATGCTCAAGCAAACTTTCAGAATGGAAATAGGAATCGTTTTATCTGACCAGCACAGATCCAATGGTGGGTGATGGGCACGTCACTGGGGACTGCTTTGGCCACATGATGACTGGCATACTTATACAACTACTGCACTCTTGGTCAATATGTCAGTCACTGGAAATTAAATCTAACTCAGTGGGGATGACATCAAATTGCTTTAATTGTTTCTGCCAGCTGAATCAATACTCAAAATAGAAATCTGGTTTGGAATGACAAAATTATTTTTTGTATACTCCAAGTTTTTAGGACAATACTTGCACAACTAAATGAACTTACAAATGCCTGATTTCTATCATTTAAAAACACCATTATTGGAGAACATGCAATTATCTCCCATCACACCAGCACATTTGATCAATTATTGGCATTATTGACTGACCTTGACAGAACTCTATCTTCTTCCTTCATTAATCCATACATGTAGCAATTATTAACTGAGTGTCTTCGATGTGTCCAGCATACAATAGGTATTGACAGACAAGATAAACAAGGTCCTCACAGAGCTTCTGTTCTGGAAGACAGAAACAGGCAATACCCACAAAGAACATTTAAATGGATGATTAAAAATCATGGTATGTGTTCCTTCCTACAGAAGGCACAAAGGGAGTTTAAGACAGTATTTAGACAAAGAAAGGGTTCCTAAGATAGGGATGTGTCAACAAAGACCTATCTAAATATGGATATTTAAGACCTGAAGCTAGAGGGGGCATCATCCAGGCAAAGTCATCACAAATCACTGTAAGTGTAAAAGTTTGGGCCATAATAACTATGGCCTGACTTTCACTGAATCAGCCAACTGGGATACGGCAGGAGAAGACCATGACCTATTGTATGTTATGGAGCAATTATTCGAACATTTATTTTTTTCATCATCTTTCAACTAGTTGTAATGAAGTTTTAAGAAAATGCAAATATCTCTTCTATGCTATGTTGCTGGTACTTAAAACTGTGACATATGTTAAAACCAGACTCAATCTGCAAACCAATTCACTTGCATGGATCCTTCCAATGAGGTTAATAATACTTAGAGATGTCTATTCTACTGTACCATTTTGAGGGTCAGAAAAATGAAGGGAATTATGATGTGCCAGTCAACTGGACCAGGTCATTCCAATCCTCCTATGTCAATTCAAATGAAAATTGGCACAGGTTTGTGTTGAAGATAAAAATAAAAGTCTAGAGCTCTTGATTCTAATATACAACTCATTATGAACTTAAACCTTTTCCTTGTATACTTAAATGTGTCAGTTTCACCCGAGATAAGGATGTTATATTTATGTTTTAGACATGAGCGAATACTTATATAAAGTTTTGACTGAACTAGGTCCATAGAAAAGAAACAACCCAAGTGTAAAAATAGATTGTGGTGGTAGAAGCAAGTCATGTACAGTAATAGCTATTTCACACCTTCAGTAAGTTGATTCCAGCATGGTTTGCAATTACAGGAACAGAGACATAAGCTAATTAGTTATTGAGTCCCTCTGTTCTTCTTTAAGGAGAGCCATCGATCTTTGCTCTCAGAAAGTTATTTTTACACAGTCATATGTGCAAGCTAGTATGTGAGAGACCACCTGCGGGGTCCTCCTTTCAGCTTTGGTCTTTGAAATGAAAATAATCTTACTTTTATTTACAGAGAGTTTTGAGTCTTCCACAGAGTCTGAAATATGGTTATGGTCACCGAGTGAACCATATTTAATTACCTACAGCTAATTACTTGTATTGCACTCAAATGTATTTAATATTACTGTTTCAAAGCCATGTGGGAGATCTTTTAACTGTATCCCTTTAAATCTTGATCGCAGGAGCCTGTGGCTAGAGTTATGTGTATTATTGCCTCCAAAATGCTGATTAGAGGGAAAAAAATCAGATGAGAAGGTTTAAGAAGAAACATGGCCAATCCCTGAGAGTTCAGTGAAAGACTGCATCTGCTTTTTTTTGTTGTTTTTTAAGAGTTTATTTATTTATGGATACAAGAGCTGGGGTATAGGTCAAGGTGTGTGTGGGGGGGGAGAGGGGTGAGAGGACTTACCAGAGACACAGTAGGGAACAGAACAGGCAAATGGACTGAAATACACTGCTGATGGGAGCAACGGGCGAGGCAAGAGAGGTCTGCTGTGCCAGGCAGGTCATCTTCCTGGCTGGGGATCGAACTCACGCTACAGTGACTGTGGAAGCCCCACAGTGCTGCACTCAACTCCTTGCGCCACCAGGGACGCCCTAATTGCATCTGCTTTGAGATCAAAGTTACTTTTGTCCTAGTATAGTTAATTTGGGATCTTTATATTTCTAGTCCAAAGATGCATTCATTATTTCAAAAATAAGACAGACCTATTTATACATTCTATATTCTACAAATAAATAAAATCAGATTTTCTTAGAATACTTGAGTGCAGTAGACGCTTAGTCCTTTATTCCCTCATATTACTAGAACATCCGACTAACACTGAGAGCACAGCGGTTGTAATAGGGTGTCCCGGGGTGGAGTTAGCCCCAGGAATGCTCGTCTTATGGTCAGGACAGGCGTGCACGTGAGTCTTCCTCTGTGCTCAAGTGCCCAACTCATGGAAATAGCCCAGATTTGATCTGACAATGCTTCTATTAGGGAGGGATGATTAAAGGGATGTCTCAACTCTCTTCTCCCGCCCCAACAGTTCAGACTATGCCATTGACATGCTTCCCTATTTGACACTCTTTATTCAGCTGAATGGCTTAAATGTAAGCCAGAGGTCTTCCTATTCTCCCTAGGGAAGGAGATGGATTTTATATTATAAAAGCCCTTTTCAGCATTGTGCAAGATGCTATTCTAATTACCCCTCTATTTCTGAGACCAACAAAGTGGAGTGTTCAGGTCCACAGATCTTCAGAAATGTTGCTTCGAAGAAAAGCTTCAGTCTGTTTCTCAGGCTCTCCCTAAGCTTATAGGATCGCCAGCCAAATTTCTTTTGTTTTTAATCTAGCTCTATTTTTTCAATTTAACCAAGTTTATTACAGAAAATTATAGAGTGGTTAAAAAGTAACACCTTGATCGAAAAGATCCAACACCGTATCTATAAGTTACTCCAAATCACCCCATTCTAGAATACCATGATTCCTCCCCCCTTTTTCTAGGCATTCCTCCATACTTCATAGAAATTAATGTTCAACAACATAAATCTATTTTGAACTGTTCACACAAATGCAAAAAACTGTGGACAAGAAGTAGCAAAAGCATCTAACGTAACATTTTCATAAATGAGTTCTTAACCTTCCAAACCTACTGCACCCACATCCTTATCCACCTCAGCAAATGTTCATTCCTTCCTCCCTTTGGTTTCTTACACCAAAAATTACCATCTTTTTCTCACCCTGCATGTCACTCAACAAAGCTCACTCTCTGACTGTCATAAAGATTCAAAACACAGCTAATCACCCCATTGCCACAGCAACCACACGGGAGAGCGGTCCTTCTACCTTACTCTCCTACACACAAAAGGACAATCCTTATAAAATAATTCCAACTGTGTTGTCCCTTCACTCAAACACATATCCTCCCATTTCACTAAAGGGAAATCCTAAGTCCTCACTGATGTGCATAGATGTTCTCCTGCTCCTGGTTCCCTCTCTCACTCCAATGCCGCCACTAGGGCCTCCGATGGCCTCGAATGCTACTCTGACACTGCAGGCAGCTCCATCTGGAAGCTGACCACCAGAGACCTCCCCCAGGAGGCTAATCCCCTCACACCTTTAAGTCATTGCTTGAGGGACATTTTCTATTTTTAAAAAAAGATTTTATTTACTTATTTTTGTGGAGAAGACTTGAGGTAGAGACCAGAGGTGGGGAGCAGAACAGGCGGATGACTGAAATACACTGCTGAGGGGCACAGCAGGGAGAAGATGAGATCTGCTGCGCCATGGGTGTGTTAGCTCCCTGGTCGAGGATCGAACTCGGGCTGTAGTGGAGAGAGCGCTGAAACTTCTCCCTAGGCCACCAGGGAGGCCCTTGAGTAACGTTTTTTTTTTTTTTTTTAAAGATTTATTTATTTATGCATACAAGCACTGGGGTACAGGCCAGAGTCACGGGAGGTAAGAGGATTCACCAGACAGAGTAGGGAGCAGAACAGGCAGACTGACTGAAACACACTGCCGAGGGCAGCAGCAGGCGAGGCAGGAGAGGTCTGCTGTACCATGTGGGTCCCCTCCCTGGCCGGAGGCAGGGATTGAACTCTTCCTGCAGTGGCTGTGGTCTGCTTCATAGTGCGTTGCTTAACCCACTGCGCCACCAGGGAGGCCCGAGTAACATTTTCTAAACGAAGCCTATTCATAATCGTCTATTCAAAACTGCAAACTGACCCCAGATTCTTTTGCTGGCATCATAGCTCCCCCACCCTTACCCTACTCTTTCTTTTTTATTTTTTCTCCCCACATGTTATTTCTTTTTACCATCTTTATTGTTCGTCATGCTCCCCTAGAATGCAGGCACCATGGGGCACACAGATCCTAACTGTGGGCACAGAGAACAGGGCCTGACACAAAGCAGACATTTCCCAAACTTCTGTTGATTGTGATTTTCTTATATGTGGCTCCATCCCAGACTGAGGGGTCTTACCCCCATTCCTGCATGGAGTCTCTGTCTCTTCTTGAGCAACTGTAGCCGGGGGTTATGGCAGCTTTGTACATTTCCCCTGGAAGATTATGATGGACTCCTCCAAGTTGAGCACAATCTGTTCAGAGTTCCTGGGAGCTGTCAAAATACATATAAATAACAACTATAAGATTTGGAAACACATAAAAGCTCAGAACTAAAATTGATCAGTATAACAGCTCGTGCTCTGAGCCCAGTTCTATCAAAGCCTAGACCCACAGCGGCCTCCCTGGTGGTGCAGGGATTGAGCACTGCACTGTGGATCTTTCGCAGCCTCCATAGCGTGAGTTCGATCCCTGGGCCAGGGAGGGGACCCACATGGTGCAATAGACCTCTCCTGCCTCACCCGCTGCTCCCCTCAGCAGTGTATTTTAGTCCATGGTCCTGTTCTGCTCCCCACTCTGTCTCTGGTGACTCCTCTCACCTCCCAGGGCCTGTACCCCAGCTCTTATATGCATACATAAATAAAATCTCAAAAAAAAAAAAAAAAAGCCCAGACCCAAAAAAATCGCCATTCTCTTTGGTGACAGAGACCATGGGAGAGGACGGTCACGAAGGCATGAGGCACCCACTGCTTGTGTGGGGCCAAGCACAATTCTTTGCTTGATGGTCCTCATTCAGCAAGGTGCTCCCCTCTATCCAGGAATCCAGTGTGGACTTAGAGACACGTCTTTTCTGGACTCTTCTCCCTGCTGTGAACAGGATACCCCATCTTGCAACCTGTGATCCTTTATTTTATTTTAATTAGATTTATTTAATTATATTTGACATCATTTGTATTCCCCAGGGAGTTCCCACCACCATTTCACCCGTGCGCCATCACCTCAGCCCTTTGTGCTCCTTCTACCCTCATCCCCATCTTTGCCCTCCCTCCCCTCCACCCCCATAGTCCCATTAGTTTATCTTTGACCTTTTGAACTTGTTGATCTTTTTGTTGTTGTTGTTGTTTGTTTGTTTGTTTTTGGTTGCAATTGCCCATTTCCTTGCAGTTACTCTTTTTTTTTGTAGTTGTTTCTCTTTCACATTCCTCCCAAAAGTGAAGCCATCCGATATTTTTCTCTTGCCTTCTGACTTGTTTCACTGCATACAACTCCCTCTAGCTCCATCCATGTTTCTATAAATGGCCCTAGTTTATCATTTTTGATTGCTGAATAATATTCCATTGTGTATATGTACCACATCTTCTTGATATAGTCATTTACTTTTGGGCATTTGGGTTGTTTCCAGGTCTTACCATTTATAAATAGTGCTGCAATAAATATGGGGGTACAGGTGCTCTTTGGGATCAGTGTTTTTGTGTCCTTTGGATAGATCCCTAGTTGTGGGATTGCCGGATCATATGGTAGTTCCATCTCTACTAGACCAAGGAACCTCTATACAGCCTTCTATAGTGGATGGATTAACTTGTGTTCCCACCAGCAGTGTAGTAGAGTTCCTTTTTCTCCACATCCTCGCCACCATTTGTTGTTGTTGGTTTATCTAATATGTACCATTCTTACCGGTGTAAGGTGGTATCTCATTGTGGTTTTATTTGCATTTCCCTGATTATGAGGGATGCTGAGCATTTTCTCATGTGCCTTTGGCCATGTGTATGTCCTCTTTGGAGAAGTGTCTTTTAAGTTCTTCTGCCCAATTTTTGACTGGGTTTTTTACTTTGCTTTTCTTGAGTCTTACGAGTTCTTTGTATATCTTTGTGATCAGACCCTTGTCTGTTGTGTGGAGCGCAAAGATTTTTTCCCATTCAGTGGGGTTGCCATTTGTTTCATTTAACGTTTCCTTGACTGTACGGAAGCTTTTTATCTTGATGTAGTCCCATCTGTTTATCTTCTCTCTCATTTTTATTGCTTTGCGTATGCATCTTCAAAGGTGTCACTGAGATGTATGGCTTGTAGCGTTTTATCTATGTTTTCTTCTATATATTTTACAGTTTCAGGTCTTACATTTAGGTCTTTTATCCATTTTGAGTTGATTTTCGTACATGGTGTGAGATAGTGGTCCAGTTTCATTTTTTTGCATATGGTGGACCAGTTTTGCCAGCACCATTTATTTAATAAGCTGTCTTTGTCCCATTGCAAATACTTTGCTCCTTTGTCAAAGATCAGTTGTCCATAGTTGTGTGGTTTTACTTCTGTGCTTTCTATACAGTTCCATTGGTCTATGTGTCTGTCCTTTTTCCAGTACCATGCTGTTTTAAAAACTGTTGCTTTATAGTAGAGTTTGAAGTCTGGGAGCATGATACCGCCATTCTCCTTTTTTGTCAATAGAGCTTTAGCTAATTGGGGTTTTTTGTGTCTCCATATGAATTTCATCAACATTTGGTCTATTTCCTTAAAGAATTTCATTGAGATTTTTATTGGTATTGCATTGAATCTGTAAATTGTTTTTGATAGGATAGCCATTTTGATAATGTTGATTCTCCCTATCCATGAACAAGGGATATCTTTCCATTTCTTTGTGTCCTCCTCTATTTCTTTTAACAGTGTTTTATAATTTTCTCTGTATAAGTCTTTTGTTTCTTTTGTTAGGTTGATTCCCAGGTATTTGATTTTCTTGGTTTCAATTGTAAAGATATATTTTTCTTGATTTCTTCTTCTTCAGACTGGTTGTTTGTGTGTAGAAAGGCTACTGACTTTTATGCTTTTATTTTGTATCCTGCTACTTTACTAAACTGGTTGGTTGTTTTAATTAGATTTTCTGTAGAGCCTTTAGGGTTTTCCAAGTATATTATCATATCATCTGCAAAT
>JAGFMF010011492.1:1829976-1846551 GCA_019455555.1 Galemys pyrenaicus | reverse complement strand
TATCATCTGCAAATAATGATAGTTTTACTTCCTCTTTTCCTATTTGGATTCCTTGTATGTCCTTTTCCTGTCTTATTGCTCTGGCTAAGACTTCCAGTATTATATTGAATAACAGTGGAGAGAGTGGGCATCCTTGTCTTGTTCCTGATCTTAAGGGGAATGCTCTCAGTTTTTCACCATTGAGGATTATATTTGCAGTTGGTTTGTCATATATAGCTTTTACCATGTTGAGGTATGGTCCTTCTAGTCTAAGGATTTTGAGATTCTTTATCATGAATGGATGTTGGACTTTGTCAAATGTCTTTTCTGCATCAATTGATATGATCATACGGTTTTTGTTCTTCTTTTTGTTGATATGATGGATTACATTGATTGATTTTCAGATATTGAACCATTCTTGAGCTTCTGGAATAAATCCCACTTGATCATGATGAATTATCCTTTTTATGCATTGTTGTATTCTGTTGGCTAGAATTTTGTTGGGGATTTTTGCATCCATGTTCATTAGGGAGATTGGTCTGTAGTTCTCTTTTTTTGTGTTATCTTTGTTTGGTTTTGGTATTAGTGAAGTATAGGCTTCATAGAATGTATTAGGTAGTATTCCTCTTTTTTGAGTTCTTGAAAATGTTTGTATAAGATAGGTACTAGTTCACTTCCAAATGTTTGGTAGAATTCATTTGTGAATCCATCTGGTCCTGGGCTTTTGTTTTTGGGGAGTGCTTTGATTACTTCTTCAATTTCACTACTTGAGATTGGTCTGTTTAAGTGTTCTATTTCTTCTTTGTTTAGCTTTGGATGATTCTATCTTTCTAAAAACTGGTCCATCTCTTCTAAACTGTTAAGCTTGTTAGCATATAGCTGCTCATAGTATTGTCTGACTATTCTTTTAATCTCTTTTGAATCTGTTGTAACTTCTCCTCTTTCATCTGTGATCCTGTTTATTTGTGTTTTCTCCTGTTTTTCCTTAGTTTGCCTGGCTAGAGGTTTATCTATTTTGCTTACTTTTTCAAAGAACCAGCCTTTGGTTTCATTAATCTTTTGGATTGTTTTCTTGATTTCTAATTCATTTATTTCTGTTTTAATTTTTATGATTTCTTTTCCTCTACTGGTCTTTGGACCCTTTTGTTGCTCTTTTTCTAGATCATTAAGGTGTAAGATTAGATTGTTTGAGTTTTTTCTTGTTTGTTGATGTGGGCCTGGATTGCTATAACCTTCCCTCTTAGTACTGCTTTTGCTGCACCCCATACATTTTAGAATGATGTGTCCTCATTGTCATTCAGTTCAAAGTATTTTTTAATTTCCTCTGTGATTTCCTCTATAATCCATTTTTCTTCTAGTAGTGTTGGTATCAATCTCCATGTTGTGGGTGGGTTTCTTGTTTTCTTTTGTGATTTATTTCTAATTTGATACCTCTGTGATAGGTGAATATAGTTGGAATGATTTTGACCTTACTGAATCTGTTGATGTTGGTCTTGTGGCCCAATACATGATAAATTCTGGAGTATATTCCATGTGCACTTGGAAAGTATAATCAAAAAGTATAATCTGATTTTTTGGGGTGTAGGGTCCTATAGATGTCCATTAAGCTCATGAGTTCTAGGTCTTTATTGAGGGCTCTAGTCTCTTTGTTTATTTTTTGTCTTGTTGATCTGTCCATTGGTGAGAGTGGGGTGTTGAAGTCTCCTACTATGTAAGTGTTTTCTTTAAGAGCTGATAGTAATTGTCTGATATATTTTGGTACTCCTTCATTTGAAGCATATATGTTGATGAGTGTTATATCTTCTTGAAATACTGTGCCCTTGACCACTATATAGTGCCCTTTTTTGTCTTTTTTTACCTTTTTTATTTTGAAGTTTATCTTGTCTGATAGCAGGTTGTTCCTGCTTTCTTTTTTGGCCCATTGACTTGTAGGACTGTTTTTCAGCCTTTTACTTTCAATCTCTGCTTATCTTTTGTGTTTAAATGTGTTTTCTGAAGACAGCAGAAGGTTGGATTATGTTTTTTAATCCAGCCTGCTACTCTGAGTCTTTTTATTGCTGAGTTTAGTCCATTTACATTTAAAGTTAAAATAGTTAGGCTGGCATCTGTGTTTGCCATTTTGTGTTATGTTTTTCCTTGTCTTATACTGTTCTTCTTTTTCATTCTTCTAATGGTTTTGGCTTTAGAGCTTGTAGTATATTTTGGAGATGAGGTTTGGTCATGCTGAATTTCTAGAGTATCTGTTTGTCTGGGAAAGTCCATATTTTTCTTCATATATGAAGGAAAGCTTTGCTGAATACAAAATTCATGGTTGGCATTTGTTTTGAAGTTTTTTGAATATACTTTTCCACTCCTTTCTCGTAGTGTGTCATCCGAGAAGTCTGATGTTAGCCTGATAGGTTTTCCTTTGTATGTTATCTGTTTCTTTACCCTTGACAGCTTCATTATTTTTTTTTTCTTGTCTTGTATTCTTAGTAGTTTTACTATTATGTGTCTAGCTGTATTTCTTTTTCTATCATAGAAATTTGGGGTATGTCTTGCTTCTTATATGTCTAGCTTCATTTCATCTTTTAAGCTTGGGAAATTCTTCTCTATTATCTACTTGAATATATTATCATTTCCCTTATCGTTTTCAATTTCTGGGACTCCTATAACTCTTATATTACTTTTCTTGAAGGTGTCTGAGAGTTCTCGAAACATGACCTCATTTTTTTGGTTGTTGTTGTTTTTTTTCCTTTGGATTTCTCTGTCTTTTTCTGCTTTGATTCTTTTTGTTTGAGTCTTCTATAGAACGAATCCACTCTTCCATGTCATCCACTCTGCTTCCCATATTTTTTTTAATCTTCCTGCAAGTCTTCCACTGTCTTTTTAAATGACTCATTCTCTTTTTCCAGATCATTGATTCTTTTTAACATACTAGTCTTTTTTTCAATCATGCTGGTTCTGAAATCTTCTTTTGTTAGGCTGGACAGTCTTCCTAGGTCATTGTTGAGTTCTTGTATTTGGCTTTCTTTTTGTGTTGTATTTTTCTCCTGTGGGTTTGCTTGGTAAGTTGTAGTTTTTCATCTTCCTGAAGTCTGCTTTCTAATTTGTTGTATTTGTAGGGACACTGTGCTGCTTGTATTGGCAGGCATCTATGTGGGTGTTCACTAAAACAGCCACAACAGTATGGGGGGTGGAGGGCAAGATGTGGTGTTGATTGCCCTGCAGTGGCAGGTGTGCATGTATTTCAGTTCCTGTATTGTGGTTGGTTGGATGATGGGGCTCCTGAGGATTCCTTCCCCCTGAGGACTTGGGGTACCACATGGCCCCCTGTGTAGAGGCTGGTTTTATGAGGTTGCCTTTAAAGCCCTGCTCTGTGTAGGGGGGTGTTAGGTTGGGAGGGAGAGGCAGCCCCAGATTGGCTGATACCCCAACTCCGATTGTCTTCCAGTGTCTCAGGTTTCAGCATGAGTGGTTAGACTGGTTTTTCTTGGTATGGGTGGGGGGTTTCACCTCTGAGTCTTATTATAAGCTCTGTCCCACTGTCCAACCCTGTGATGGGGGTGGGGTCACTTGAGGCTCTCAGGTGCTGCCTTTTGTTTGTGGCTGCACCAAGTGGTTTTACTTTTCCCTTCTGGGGTACTGCCAGGCTGCCTCAGTCTGAACCCTCTTGCTCTCTCTCTCTCAAGCGCTTGGGGGTGTTGCCAAGGTGCTCTGCACTGGGTCAGCCCCTCCGGATGCACAAGGTCTCCAGACTTCCCAGACCCTGTGTCCCCCACCTGTGCCAAACAGGGGTCCCCGAAGTGGCTCACCAGGGGTGGGGTGGACTAACCCTGTTCTGGACCTCTGCCTGGCCCCAGCCCAGCTCACTTCCCTTTTGCCCCTCTCTCTGGTCTAGCCCAGAGCTGGTCTCTGCTGTTTCCACCTCCAGGCCTTGTTGGGCCTCAGTGCTCTTGTTATAGGGCAGGGAGAGGAGCACCCAGAAGCCCCAAGCCTGCCCTCTCTGAATGAGTTTTGCCATTCGCCGCATTAAGACAAACATACAAAACCTTTAATGGAAAGGAACTTTAATATAACTAGGGTACAATAAAGAAAGAATAAAGATTATAGTTACTAAGTGAAGCATCCAAAGTTACCCATTTCCTTGAGGGTAAAAGTTCAGCTAAATAGGATTGGCCTAAAGCAAGGCCCAAAAACCTGGCACACATTTAAAGGACCTTTCAGTAGAGACCCATAGAAAAGGGTCAGAAAGAGTTAGACAAATTTGGGAGGAAAAGAGCAAAATTAAAATTAAGATGAAAGCTGCTATTGCTAACCTCCCCACGGGTCTCTCACCCACATTTGTTTCAACCAGTCCAAGACCAAAAAGCAAGCACAGTTTCTTCACATGTCCCTCTGCTCCACGTGCCCCATCCAGGTCTCCTTGCTGTTCTCCATCTTCCCTTCTTCCCTCCTCTCTGCAGAAATCTTCTTATCCTCAGCTCCACCCACTTAGGGCGGAACCAGGATTTTGGGAACTTTCCCTTTTCCTGGGACCACCCTGTTACACTCTGACCATGGTTCTGCTCCTCTACTCCTGCACAGACTCCCTATAGCATCTCAGTTGTGAAGACCCTGCTGGCTGTGGTGCCTTTGCCTAGGTTCAATCCGGGCTGGCTTTGTTCCAGCCCCAGTGGCTGTCAATGGGACTCCCCTCCCCCCAGCCTGGCCATTTTAAGTTGTGTGAACTCCCTTCTCCAAACTTATCTCTCCACTCAGTCCTCAGACTCCCCAAAAGGCTAGAGTTCAAACTCACCAGGCCTGGAGATGCCTATATCTGCGCAGATCTCAGCAGCTTCAGGTTTTGTAATGCGTTAGTCTTGATCCCTTTCCACAAGTGGTGTTTATGAATGCTCTTTCTGTCGTTCAAGGTATGCTGGGTTTGTGGTTGGGAGGAGGTGGGGGGGAACGGGGTAGCAAGGTTTGCTCCCCTTCAATGAGTCCCTCCTTTCTGTGTAGGCTGCTGTTATCATCCAATTTATTTTCTATGTCCCAGCTCTTGCAGAGACCCGCTGTATAGTCTCCCTGCTGTCCACTTCTTCTCGAGCTTTCTATCCTAGTATCACTTTGCAGCCATCTTTTTTCTGTTCTCTCACCTGTGATCCTTTAAATTTCAGACCCTGTCTTCTCTATGATCCCAATATCTGGAGCTACTGCAGGTTTCTCCATCAGAATATGAAGTCAGACTGATTCTGCCATTACCATGACTCTTGTTACTCTTGTTGAGAAATGAACAAGAACTTGTTATCAGCTTATAATTTCTGATTAATAAAGGTGAGTCTTCACGTCTGCATTTGAGTGGAATTACTCTCCATGGGCTTCAGAACTTGGCATTGGATTTCTGTGTCTTCCTAAACCTGTCCCTAAGGGTGATGACACCCCAACAGTTCTCCCCAACTCTGCTCTCCTCAACTTCAAAATTCATTGGGATGTGAGTAGCTTTTTCTGTTTTAATAACAGTATAAGTAATCCTGGCTTATTTTCTTTTCCAGCAACAACAGGATCTGACTTTGCTTCCTGGGTCTCACATCACTCAGGCATTTCCTTAACCCCACAGCTTTGTAACCTCCAAACCACTCAGGTCAGAGAAACGAGCCCATTTTCTGAATCTGAGCATCTTCTGAGTGTTTCTGCTTTCCCACAGTTTCTGTATTGATGTCAATAATCATTTTTTCATTGATCCTGTTTCCCCTTTAATTCCCAGCGATCTCCTTTAAAATCCTTGCAGTAATGTTCAGATGAAAAGAGTCATGTTCAGGTCAACCTGAGTATGGTTCCCTCTCACTCCAAGAGGTGGGTGTGCTCAGCAGTAAGGAAAATCAAACTCTGGTTTTTTTAAAGTCCACCTTGGATTATGAATTGCAATCAATAAAATGCTGATAAGTCAATAAGTCACTCTTCATAACACACATCTGGATTTCCCAATTTGAATTCCCATAATAAATGCTAACTAACATGCCTACCACTCATTCCTGGCAAAAAGTTAGAAGAGCAGACCTGAAAAATGCAAGGTGGTGAAGGAATGCCAGTCAGCAAGTGGAAATAATCACATGCTGGAAGCTTTCTGGTTGGGTTTGAGCCCTCTCTGGCCTTTAAAACAAATTCCATCCCTTCCAAGACTGGATTCTGTCTCACTTTATGTGGCATGTTACCCAGCAGTCATGCAGCTGCTCTTGCAAAGTCTGTTCTGGCACAAGAAGTAAATCCCCATTGCTGCCAACATGAGTTTCTGCCTATTCCTTCTCCAGCACAGCAGCCGCATCTCTTCCATGTGGAATGCTGTCTATGAAATATACAGCTGTTCTCACAGTTTTATGTTCCCCAGAGAGTCCACTGCCCAAACCCCAGGCTTCTATGCATGGATTTGCCTTATTCTGCCAGATTATGGCAGTCATTTGAATTCCTGACACTCCTGTCAACCAACCTTGATATAAATTCTGGTGGGAACTGTTCACAGAGCTCATCGGCATATTGATCCTATTTGCTATCACTCATGTCTTTGACTTCTAACAACAGTATGCTTAGGAAGCTGATGTAGACCCTAAGTGAACCAGGAGAACTTGATCCACCATGTTAAAGCTTAGACAAGTCAGAAGGCAAAAGAAAAATACCAGATGGTTTCCCCCCTAGAAGGAATATAAGGGAACTAAATAAGGATCAAGGAAAATAATAATAATAATAACACAACAAAAACAAAAGGACAAAGACAAACTGGGGACACTTGGTGGGGTGGGGGGAGGGAGAGGTTTGAGGGCAGATAAGAGCACAAGGGACTAAAGTGATGATGCACTGGTGAAATGGTGGTGGGAAATCCATGGGGATTACAATTGATGTCAAATATATATGAATAAAGAAGGAAAGAAAAGAAATAAAAGAGGCAGATTCGACAGAAAAAAAAATAAAGCTTAGATAAGAAACAAACCACAAAGTCACTTTGATGTCTTTTGCTCTGACCTTACTGGGATCCTTTGGATTCCATTATTCTGATAAAGAAAGAGAGCAATATAGACACACTATTATAAACACGGTCAAGCATAATCAATTATGCAGTTACCTGGAACTTCACCTCTGTAGTGGTAAAACTAGAGCTGAGACAGAGAGTGAGAAAACTATCACCATCACAAGAATACAGATCATTATGTGTAAAAATGTCTCCACTGGACTCCTTAAGTAATTTAATTATGAGTATATGCATTATATGTTCCCAAGGTGAAATATAAATTTATCCTTAAGTGTACAGAACTAAGATACTTCTAAGCTAGCTACATTGTTAAAAATTTTCACAATGTAGAGTAACAATTTCCAAGCTAAGACTAGTGAGAAGAGATCAAGTATTTCGATGACTTCCTCAGGTATCATGCTTAAATGCCCTTGCAATGGAGATGAAATTTCTTCCCATTCTCTCCATGGTACTTGACCATTTGAACCCGTAATTTTTGTGTTTCACTACCTTTACCATTCCTCTCCCTGATGCTAAACTGTGGATGTCCATGTGTGTTTATCACCATGTTTCATGGCACCCCCAGGTATATAATCCATTGCTTACAGTAGAAATATCAAAATCTCAGCTTCTCTCATTCAGTGGTTTATGAACTCTCATTCAATAGTTATTTCTGGAACACTTATGCTAGATGTGGGGAACACACGAAAGAGAACCAAATCTCTACATCAATTACAACAATACAACTGAGACAAGCTACGACAGGAACACAGAGGGAAAATTGCTTAACAGAAACACTTCCCAAAGGAGATAACTTTTGATTTAGAGAGACACTGACAACACTGATTCAAAAGTGAAGAGTGCAACATACAGACAAGGGACACCTGCAATTATACAGACAGAAGGCAGTAGGTGACAAGTGCATAGTGATCTAGGATTGCATAAGACCAAGGGCGGGGGTGGGGGGGCTACAAGTGTGTCAGCCTGATTGTCACATACAACATAGTGGTGAAAAGGTCACAGCTAAGGTAGAAAATATGGACAGACAGGTGGTCACAGTGGCCTTAGGTACCAAGGTAGGGAATTTGAATATGACTATTTTTTTAAAAGATTTGTTTATTTATGTATACAAGAGCTGGGGTACAGGCCAGAAGTGGAGGAGGTGAGAAGACTCACCAAAGACAGAGAGGGGAGTAGAACAGGCAGATGGACCAAAACACACTGCTGGGGGAGCAGCGGAAGAGGCAGGAGAGGTCTGCTGTGCCATGTGGGTCCCCTCCCTGGCTGGGGATCGAACCCACGTTGCTGTGTCAAGGATGTTTCACAGTGCAGCACTCAACCCACTGCACCACCAGGTAGGCCCTGAATTTGACTTTAAGTAAACTGAAATGTTTGCAAAATAATTTTTACCAGCCAATGATTGGAAAAGATGTATTTTATAAAAATCACTCTGGTCTTAGCATGAAGGTTGAAGACCATGGTGATTAGTGGAGACTAGAGGCAGGCTCTAAATCAAAGCATCAGGAGTGGGAAGCTATGTTCAATGGCAGGAGGGGTAGTTATGAAAGGCTTCTCATACTTGATCTATAACTGGTACAGATAATTCTCCCCTAGACTATTAAACTGAGCACTGCAAGAAAAAAAAAATTCCGTATTATCATGCAAAGACTCAATGTACTCTGATGATGGACATTCCTCTAAAATTCCATCATAAGCCTTTTCCCACCATCAAATCCCAAACCCCCTTTACTTTGTGGACTTCAACTCTGTTTTCCCTCCTGTATTACTTATTATTTTTTTAAAGATTTATTTATTTAGGCATAGATCCAAGGAACAGGCCAGAGTCTCGGGAGGTGAGATGTTTTACCAGAGACAGAGTGGGGAGCAGAACAGGACTGAAATACACTGCTGTGGGGAGCAGCAGGCGAGGCAGGAGAGGTCTGCTGCACCTTGTGGGTGCCCTCCCTGGCCGAGGATCAAACCCACGCTGCTGTGCCATGGATGCTTCACAGTGCATTGCTCAACCCGCTGCGCCACCAAGGAGGCCCTCCCTCCTGTATTGATGGAAGAACCACTCCCAACTCTTCTTGAGCTCTGGATCCATGTTCCCTCACCAGTCTATGAACTTCACTTCCACAGACACATATCACGACTCCACCTCAATCTTTTCCCACACTGGATCATTGTTTTCCACCAGCATGTGGAACATTTTCTTTCTTTGAAAAATAAAATGTTATTTTATCCTACATCCTCCTCTGGTTAATGCTCTACTTTTGTCCCCTCAAAGATTTCTTTTTAAATGATGGTTATGTTGTCATCTCTAATTCATCTCATATTATCAAAATATACACTCTTTAATCAATTCCCTTCAACCCTGAGATCTCACCCACCCAACTGCATAAGTGCATTATGTACTCTGTTTTGTCAACATGGACTACCTTATCCAACTTCCTTTTCCTATGAAAATATCATTAATAAGTCATTAAAAATGTAGTTTAGTACTCAGCAATCAGAAATGAAAAACTAGACTCATTCATAGGAACATGGATGGAACTGGAAGGGGTGATGCTCAGCCAAGTAAGTCAGAAGGCAAAAGGAAAATACCAGATGGTTCCTCCCCTAGCAGGAATATAAGGGAACCAAATAAGGATCAAGGAAAGGAATAAGAACAACAATAATAATAATAACAACAAGAAAGAAACAAAAACCAAAGATGAAAAGACAAAGACAAACTGGGGACACTTGGTGGGGAGGGAAGAGGGGAAGGGTGGAGGGCTGACGGGAGCACGGGGGACTGAGGTGATGGTGCACTGGTGAGATGGTGATGGGGAATACATGGGGATTACAACTGATGTCAAATATATGTAAATTAAAAAAATTATATTAAAAAGTAAAAATAAAATAAAACACCAAAAATAAAAAATGTAGTTTAGAAACCAACTATTCCATAAAGTCTTTCTCAGCCTCTTCACTCAGACTAATAATATTCTCTTACTCCCTAGTTTTACCTCTTTTACTATACCCTTATCTATTCTTCCTGGAATTATAGTTAATAGTCCAAGGTTCAACATCATCCTTTATAACTTATAATGCAAGGTCCTTATCACTGACACTCAAAATAAATGTTAATTCTTATAAAAGAAGGACATTTACCTTTATTTCTCCCATAGTAGAATCTAGCACTATGCCCAACTAGTAACAAATGCTGTTTGGTTAAATGATTGGCTAGTTAATTAAGGAGTGACTCAATAGAAGGATGAAGATACATAATTACTAAATAAAATTGCCTTTATTCAGATTCTTGGATTTAATAACATTAGATTTTCACAGGTAATTTTTTTCCTAATGGTCTCAGATATTCAATACTGTCAAAAGAGCTGATCAAAATTTATAAAGCCCATATTATCTAGGGCATTCCCTGCTAATATTGAGCATGAAAACAGACTGGATATGAAATATTTTCCAGAGAAAGACAGACTGACTTCCCAAATACCAGCTAATTTCCCATCTCCAGGTTAGTTTATACTTTTAAGTTCAGTCCACACAGCCATTTGTATCTTGTACATTTGAATATATTTCTCAGAATTGATTTTTACTTAACAAATTTAAATGATCAGCTTTTTGGTACACAAATTAGCTTTTAATGGCCAAAACCCAACCAAAACCTAGTAGCTTAAAAAATTAAGTTATTTAGCTCATGACTTCGTGTTGGTCATCTGAGCTGGGCTTAGCTGGGTGGTGCTTCTGGTTTGGGGCTGACTTATTCATGTGCCTGTAGCAAGCAACTGAAAGCTGATTGTTGCAGGATGACTTCAAGTAGGAACATTCATTTCTGACCCTGTGTCATCTCTCACCTCCAGCAAACTACCCAAGGCGTCTTCACAGGGAAGCTGGGTAAAGACTAAAGAGAGAAACTGAAAAGTCTCCTGAGATCTAGGTGCAAAAGTTTACCATCACTTCTGTTACATTTTGCTCACTAAAGGAAGTCACAAGACCAGTCCAGTGTTAAAAAGAGGAGCAGATGATCCTTAAAAGGATGAACTGCAAAATGACATTGAAAGAAAGTGTGAAAATAGGGAGAGGGACAGGCTTGGGATCATTTTTACTAACTCCAGCCCAAAAAGTTAAAAATCCATGAGTATATATTGAACATTTATGGCTTAGTGTGAGAGATAAACACTTTCCCAGCAATAGTGTGAATAGTGGCTTAAGCTCTTTCTGCTACTTGGAACACTTTCTCCTCCTATTCTAGAGGATTCTGCTAATATTGAGCATAAAAACAGACTGGATAGGAAATATTTTACAGAGAAAAAGATTCTTAAGTTCTCAAAGAAAAACCTCGCTTCCGCCAGAAAGCCAGACAGGGAAAATCTTCCTAGCATCCTACATTATTAGTTACTTGGCTATTTCCCATATGACAACTTTTTTTTCTTCACTTGTGTCCTTGTTGAATTGTCACTTAGAAGGCAAAGTACATTAAAAGATAGGTCATCCTACTTTCAGAAATTAATCTTTTTAAGTGAAAACAGAAAGAAAATGAAAATATACAACGGTCTTCGTTCTTAAGATCATATATTATGTCATGAGGATTTTTTGCCTTTGTGCCATTAGTAATATCTCTGCTCGAGGACAGACGGTGAGAGGTTTTGTAACACTGCAGGGGGTGTAATTTTATCAGATTTGTACATTGCATATAATCCAGGACAAGTGATTTTTCCGATGAGATCCATTTAGAAACAAATGCTTTAAATTTAGTGAGAAATTATGGGGATGTTTGAAGACAGGAAATCATTTCAGGTTTGGGAAGGACATAGGATACCCAAGTCACACGACATGACTGGTTCATTGGTGGCTGGCACGGACTAAGTACAGCCAGTGATGACGACGTCTTCCAGCTTTCCAGTTCAGGATGCTGGAACCAGTTGGGCCCCTCAAAGAGTGGGAATTTAAAAAGATGTCTAATTTGAAAGACTGTTCTTACTTGCCCAGGAAGGATGAACCGTCAGATTTCAGCACTGGATATGGGCTGATGTATTTATAATGAAATGTGGCTTATCAGCGTGATCACCACAATCCCTCACTGGTGATGAATAGAGGTTCTAAACTCTTTGAGGTGTGAGTTCTTCAGAGAACTTGAAAATGATGAACTTTGTCACCAGAAAAAAAAATTATGCTACAATACTTAGTAAGTTCGGCACTGGACGAACAAGTGGATCCTATGCTGAAACTCCTAGTTCAGGAAATTCTATGTATGAACATTAATCCAAGCTGACTTCCCTACCAAAAAGAGAACACACATGAGTGAATTAACCCTTCAGCTCAGGAGGTTTATCACCTAGTGATATCATTTTTTAGATACCACAAATGTACAATACTATGCTTTTTTTATTTCCATTGGGTTCAATTGTTTTGTTTTTTAACAATTTTATTTATTTATGCATGCAAGAGTTGGGGTACAAGCCAAAGGTGTGGGAGGTGAGAGGATTCACCAGAGACACAGTGGAGAGCAGAACAGGCTGATGGACTGAAACACACTGCTGAGGGGCAGTGTGGGCGAGGCAGGAGAGGTCTGCTGCACCATGTGGGTCCCCTCCCTAGCTGGGGATTGAACCCCTGCTCCTTCACAGTGCTGCACTCATTTAGTTCACTTTTTAGCACCATATAGATGATGAGCTTTTGATGCAAAGATTTTTATTTAAATGAGATTTGCTCAAGTGCATCTGTAGACATAAGCATCCAACTCCATTTTCAAACTTTTGCCACCAGTTTCCCTTCTTCCCTGAAGAAGGTATTTATGGAATGTCCTTGCATTGAAGGGCTACCCAGGGTGAAGAAAGCACCAGTAAACAGGCTAACTGATTCTCTTAATAAGAATGCAAAGGTTAAAGTCACTAGGATTTAACTCTACAAAGTTTCAACATATTAAATTCCTTCAATTAATTATTGTATAAATAAAATAATTACTTTTTACATTCATGGTTTAATTCCAACCAAAGCATAGCATTATATTAATTCTAAGGTGCACATCATGAGCAAAACAGTCCTCGAAGAATAATAAAATTGATGAAATGTAGACCTACTCGCTAGCAAATGAGTCTCTGTTTTTGACACAAAGTCAACAATATCTGGGTGTGTCCACAGAACTCACAGGAAGCACATGATCAGGTCATTAAACAGGTAACCAGGACAGTGATTATGTAACTTCTATAGTGCCAAAGACATTGGGAAGCAGTTCAGCTCAATATTTTCTAAATCAGCTCACAGATGGGAACTTTAATGATGGAATCAATGTGTTGGAGGAAGAATATTCCATTTTTAAATTATTGCTTTATCCAACATATTTACAATGTTTCTCTTTCTGTATATAAACTACCATGATGACATATCACAATGATTTAGTCAGAAATAAAGAATGTTCAAATCCCTCCCTTGTGATTTTCTATGTAAGGAATAATGAAAATACAGTCATTTTTGTTTGCATAGTTTTCATGTTCTGTTGAATGATCTATAAGGGAGCTACTATATTTATGCTCATTTTTTTTTCTTTTACAAAAGAAATTGCTCATCTATAATTACAGTTACATAGTAAAAGATTTTCTTATTGAATTTTCTTTTTTGACAGAATTGATTGCTTTATTGACTCAAGAAGTGAAAACTAGTAAGTAGAAGCTGGCATGAAAGGGATATTTGGCCATATGCTTATATCATTTGCTATAATCTGAACTCAACTGGAATACTAATTGCTTTTGGCTTTGCGTACAGATGTAAGGGCACATTTACCAAAGGAAAAATCAGTGACTATTTCCAAACAGGTATATAAATTTACCCCAGGAATCTCTTGACTCTGTAACTAAAAAAAATTATGCAAAGGAAAACCAACAAGAGATGTGCTTGGCACAGTTAATAGCATTCTCACTTGAGGAGAATCATCAGAGAGCACAAGGGATTCAATTCTGCACCATTCTCATCTGCTTTTTGTCATATGGTTAGGAATGAAGAGAATGAATGATGGTAGCTGGGACACTGCTTGGCTAGAAAACAGTGCAGGTGTCCAAATAACTGTTTATTTCTGGACACACAGGGAATGCCATGATTTCTAGCAGATATGTATATTTGGACATAAAGAAAGTCTGGTCTGGAGGCAGATGTCTCAGTTTACCACTATAATCACTATGAGAAAAATAAAGTGCCTTACCTGTGCAGCATGGAATTTGGAGGGCTGTTGTCATGTCATGTATATGTACATGGGCCATATACAAGCTGGGGAAAGCCAGCACCTCTCTTAGTTCACAGTGACTTTAATATGATTGTCTATTTGGTGCCATTCACTATGGCTTCAGATTGGTGATGATAAGCCTATTTTTAATCATGTAAACTCTTTCCTGCATTTTGACAGGCAAGCCTTGAGTTACTTGAGGTGATGAGGGTAATGATTTACCAGTGACATTTCACTGTTGGTGAAAGAAAAAAAAAAAACACAACAGCACCATTCTTACATGATGCAGACATGAAAAAGGTGCAGTATGTGAAGACAGTGACTGAAGAGGTAATAAATTAAAAAGCAGGGGCCTCCCTGGTGGCGCAGTGGTTTAAGCAACGCACTATGAAGCAGACGGCAGCCACTGCAGCACGAGTTCGATCCCTGCCGCCGGCCAGGGAAGGGACCCACATGGCACAGCAGACCTCTCCTGCCTCGCCCGCTGCTGCCCTCAGCAGTGTGTTTCAGTGCATCTGCCTGTTCTGCTCCCCACTCTGTCTCTGGTGAGTCCTCTCACCTCCTGCACCTCTGGCCTATACCCCAGTTCCTGTATGCATAAAAATAAATCTTTTTAAAAAAATAAATTAAAAGAAAATTAAAAAGTGGGTCACGGTGATTGTGTCGTTGACTGCATAAGTATTTGTACTGTGTAACTGGGGATGGCTCTGCCTTATAACCGCATTAAGCTCTTGTGTGACGCTGAGGCACTTCGACCTACAATGTCGTATGTCTTTCTCATAATGACAGTTATTAACAAATATTAAAAAGTTCACTTACTCTTGTGGCATGAAGCTATAATACATGAATTTTGGTTCAAAACCTGTCTTGGAAAGAGAATAGCCATTTTGAACAGATATGTTCCTGTTTAAATGTACAGCTTTAAAAAAAAAAAAAAAGCCAAAAACTGCAGTAAAATTTCTGGGGAGGGGCAAGATAGGTGGAAAAAAAATAGGAGGAAATAGGTTTTATTGAACCAAATAACAAAACATGTTTTGTGTTTATTGGGTTATAGTGAGGGAAGTTCTGAATCCATAGAAAACAGTTCCTGTTGATTTAAGCAGCAACTCTGAAAATGGGCAAGAACATAACTCTGATTCTTATTGTATGCCAAGCATGAAAAAAATATCAATAAAGAGCAATTATTGTTAAAGGTAATTTTGGAGTAAAGGGTTATTGTTTTTTTTTTTTTAATTTCCAGCATGCAGGGGTAAAATCCCCCTCCCCGCCTTGGTTCTTCTGAGGCTGGATGGTTGAACCAATTAACATCAGACAAATTAGTAGAAGAAAAGGCCAAAATATAATACCATGCATATGGATAATTCACATGGTTGTAAATTCTAAAGACTAATGGAGTGGACTGGGGTCTTTACCCTGCTTTTAGGGACCAGGGGCCTCAGAAAGAAAGCTGGAGAGACTTCACATGTCAGATAAGAGGGGCGACCTCATCCTTGCTCTCGGTGTAAAGGTGAGAAAGGGCTTATCCAACGACGAACCTACAACTGGACGATACCACCTCCAAACTACAGCCTTCTAGGTCATAAAGGTGGAATAGTGATTGCTTTCTTGCCTAGGAAAAGGGCCAGAAGCATAGAACTTGATGACCTCATCTTTGTTTAGGGAATGTCTGAAGGACTTAGACCAAGACAGGAGCTTCAGCCTGAAGGGAGTTCATTGGTTTAGCTGAAACTGCTCTGCATGTGAAAGTGGGGTGTCTTGAGGAGATCACTTGTGAGAATCTTGGGGTGGTCTGATATGGGCACCTTCAAAGGCAATACAAACCTATGTCTTGTCAAAACACATCTCTACTTGGAAGGAGTTCATGTACTGAGATCCAGTCATCCCAACAGCCCTGGTTCAGAGTAACATAAAATGAATAAATAAAATATTTTCCCCCCTAATTGTGCTTAGAAACCATTGTACCCACTTAAATGCCAGTACACCACTGGAGGAATGTCTGGGAACACGTGGAGCAAGAAAATTAAACATTCATTAAAAATTCATGGCATATATTGATAGTATTCTGGCTCCTTTTTCTCTATTCAATTAGTTCCTTCTGTGATTTGGATTCTCAGGAAGCAAAAGGATTACAGAATTAACTTTCTCATATCTCTGTGTCTATGTATCTTTTGACAGTCCATGATTTCCAATAGCGCTAGAGTATTAATATCAGGTTTTAAAGAGTCCATGCTTGCTAAAACCTGCTACTGGTGAAGTTAAATTCATAAAAACAAAATGTAGGGGGGAAAGGAAAGTTACTTTTTTTTATATTTTTATTTTTATTATTTTTATTAAAATATTTTAAAATTTACATATACTTGCCATTAATTGTAATCCCCATGTATTCCCCATCACCATCTCACCAGTGCACCATCACCTC
>JAGFMF010011492.1:1811338-1828611 GCA_019455555.1 Galemys pyrenaicus | reverse complement strand
TGCCGTTTTTATGATTGTGGCATTGTAGTAAAGTTTGAAGTCAGGAAGTGGGATCCCTCCACGTCTGTTTTTGTCAGTTAGGAGAGCTTTGGCTATTCGTGGTCTTTTGTGTCTCCATATGAATTTCATCAATTTTTTTTCTAATTCTTTGAAGAATGACATTGCAATTTTTATTGAAATAGCATTGAATCTGTAGATTGCTTTTAAAAAGTTACTTTTTAAAAATAAACTGTCAAAACAACAAAAAAGAGCATCAGCTACAAGATTATTTTGCAACAGTATGGGTATTCTGGCTCTTTTACCTTAAGTAGAAAATACCAAATGAGTAGCAGAGCAAGTTCAGATGCTAAGGGTTCATATGTTGTTACTTTTCTGTGATCATACCAATTCATTTTAAATATTAAATATTTTTTGACTTTTGTATTTTAGACATATACTACTTATTATTACTATTACTATTATTGTTATTATTTATTTTTACTATCCCTTCATATTTGAGGTGAATGTAGGCCAGGTGCAGCAGGGAAAGGAGGGAAGTGAAGAAGGAAAATGTTGTATCAATGACTTATCATCATAGGCCTAAATCTACATTTCAGGGGACTTTAGACCAAAGAATGGAGATTATGAGGCAATCAGTCTGCCCAGATTTTTGGCTGTGACCCAGACACTGACTGTAGGCTCTGAAGAAGTGGTGAAAAGTCTAATATGTATCCCAGGAGCCTGCAGACATGACTTTCTTCCTTAATTATTTCCCAAGGGAGAAAAGGTGTAGCATTGGAGTTATACAACTGTCCACAGATCAACTAAATGTTTTAGAAGAGAGACCACCATCTTTGTAAAGAATCTATCATAACTTAAAATAATGTGAAAAACAGTTTTTCATGAATTCACTTAGGTCCCAATATTTGAAGAAAGCTACCTCCACTCCTGAACCGAATTTGGCAAATTACATTGCAATTTTGACTTTTGAGATTGCCAATCAAAAACTGTTCATTGATGGACCCAGGTACTACACTTCTTATAAAAATAACTAAATAAAAAATTTGTTTATTAACTCTGATTCAAAAGAATACCTGCACCCCTGTGTTTATAGCAGCACTCTTTACAATAGGTAAGACCTAGAAACAACCTAAATGCCCAAAAACAGATGAGTGGCTCGGGAAGCTATGGTACATATACACGATGGAATACTACTCAGCAATCAAAAATGAAAAAACTCAACTCATTCATAGGAACATGGATGGAACTGGAAGACTGGAAGGGATTATGCTCAGCGAAGTAAGTCAGAAGGCAAAAGGAAAATACCAGATGGTTCCTCCCTTAGGAGGAACATAAGGGAACCAAATAAAGATCAAGGAATGGAATAAGAACAATAATAATAATAATAACAACAAGAAAGAAACAAAAACCAAAAATGAAAAGACAAAGACAAACTGGGGACACTTGGTGGGGAGGGATGAGGGGGAGGGTTGAGGGAAGACGGGAGCACGGGGGACTGAGGTGATGGTGCACTGGTGAGATGGTGATGGGGAATACATGGGGATTACAATTGATGTCAGATATATGTAAATTTAAAAAATGTATATTAAAAAAAGATTTGTTTATGCATACAAGAGTTGGAGTACAGGACAGAGGCAAAGGGGGTGAGAGGATTCACCAGAGACAGACTGGGGGGCAGAACAGGCAAATTTACTGAAATACGCTGCTGACGGGAGCAGCGGGCGAGGCAGGAGAGGTCTGCTGCGCCATGTGTGTCCCCTCCCTGGCCGGGGATCGAACTCGCGCTGCAATGGCTGTAGAAGCCCCACTGTGCAACACTCGACCCCTTGCGCTAGCAGGAAGGCCCATGCTACACTTCTGAAGTCACAGTAAGTCTACATTCTGCTTTAGCGTTGAGGTTTGCCAATGTGAACCATAGGATTCTGCCAGGAATCCTGTTGGCTCCCTATGCTTGGAAGCTTACACAAGCCACATCTAAGCTCAGGAAATGAGTAAACATTTCATTGGCAGAAACAAGTCAGGTTTCAAACTCGGGGAATGGTCTGAATCTTCTGTTCACCAGGAAAAGCATCTTCATAAAGGAAGGAGTCCATGAAGAGTGTTCCTTGGTTCACCTTGAAATTCTTATCAATTAAAACCACCTGGATCCTCTGTCTTTCCCTACTACTGAATCACTCAAATTTGTACCATCACCCATTATTTTAGAGGAGCAGTCAATTCTCTGTCTATTGAGGAAATGGAAATATGAAAACCAGAATCTGTAGGTTCCTGAAACTTTTAAGTCAATTTTTAATTTAATCTTTTGAACTACATCACATTTTTCATCATTTTGGGATTTTGAACATTGCCCTCCAACCTCCTTCCTGAGTACCTCTAAAGTTTGCTTGACAACTTCTTTTTTTTCTGACTTCAACAAAGTATTTCTTTTCCCTCTCAAGCAATAAAGTCATTTTTCCTTCTTCACTGAAAAGATTTTTCTCAGTCTTTATAATCACAATGAGAATACTTCCTATGCTTATTTTAATTCTATTCCTTTCTCTTCTTATCAGGCTGTAATGGCTACACTAACCTTTAGGGGAAAAAAAAAACAGTTCAGAGCAGGACTATCTCTCTTGTCATGGAACTTTTCTTTCAGGTCAATATGATCTACAAGATCTAAGGAACAAGAAACATGGAAAAAAAATCAGAACTTTCATGTGATCAGAGGCAAAGTTCCTTATCTATTTAAGTTTTTCAATAATTGGTTTCAGTAACTCATAAATAAGAATATTATAAGAAGCTGTTTTACAGATTTCCATTCTCCTGTGGTTAAGTCACTAATTTAGGAATTTTTATCCATCCACCACAGACATGGTAGAGAACACATTCCCAATCAAGTAGGGAGAAAATTTTAGGGTTGCTTTTCACAAATAAGGTTAAGAAACTACTGTTTTGATTTTCAGAAGACTCGTTTCTCTTTCTTATCTCACACACGTGTGTGTGTGTATATATGTATACATATATATCATTTTAGACAGTTCTTCAATAGAGCAGTAAGGATTTGATGTCTTTTTCCAGTTGATGGCTTCATAGATTAACTGCCTGTCCCAAATGTCTTGTTGAAAAGGTTAATATAACCTGCTCCATCATCATGTCCACACATGGGGTTTTTGCACCTGTTCTATTCTCCATCTAAGAAAGGAATCACACTGCTTATTTCTGTAATTCAACATCTTCAAATATATAGGCTACTCTTTCCTCCTGCCAAGAGACAATTTTGGGTGATTGCTAAGATTTGGTCACATGCGCTGCATGAAACTAAATGTTACTGTATATCACATCCAAGGGACAGTAAGAATCAAAAGTCTATAGCAGGAGAGATGATGTACAGAAACTGAGTATAAACTACCTACCCAAATGACCTGAATACATTTTATGTTAGGAGCTATGACTTACTGATAACCATAAAAATATATTGTAAATCAGAAATATATTACAGGAATTTTACTGCTGTGGAATAAGCAGTGTTGCTTTATGTAAATACATTTAAGATTCATCAAAAGATTTTATTTTATTTCATTTATTCTCCTTGGATGTTGAAATGAATTTAGTAATGGGAGAGTTAATCTGTCATTTATCTATTATTTATCCGACTGGAGTCTGAATTTCTTTTATTTCTAATAAAAATTATATATACTTAAGGTATACAAAATCATGACTTAAAAATGAATTTTCAAAGTAATTCATGTTCCTTAACTTATATTGTAGCAAATGATTAAAATGAAAAATAACAATCCCTTCTCCATTCCTTCCTACTACGAATTTCCATTCCATAGGGCCACAACCTTTTAACTCTTTTAACTGTTTCATCCATTATTTATCTCCATAGCTTTAAATGTGTATATCCTTAATCCTTTTCTTAACCTTCTCAATCTAGGCATTGTCTGTCAACTTCTTACCTCTCATATGCCAACATCACCCCATATACCTCTATACTCTCAGTTAATATGTAAGTGTACATTAATGTAGTGAAACAAAATATCATAGAATGCATTATTTAACATATAATTCAACATATTAATATACATATGTTAACATACCTTATATAAATGCTGTTGTTCACATTAACATGTCTGAATAAGTTTTATACAAAGTCATGTGCATACTTACCTCTATAAATATATATCTATATTTATATATAATATCTTACGTCAGTTTGCTTTTTTCCTACTGTTAATGATTCTTCCACAACCCCTCAGTCTAAACTTTCTCCTCTTTGATCCTGCATACTTTATAAAAACCCTTGGATGACACTTTATCATTCTCCCATGTCGGGTTCCCTTTTCATTTATCCTATGCCTTCTACATTCTTAGTTTATTCCTTACTTTTCTGAGTATACCCTAGAGTAACATTTTAAGAAAGTGTTAAAGTTATGTTTTGTTTTGAGTTTAGTAAGTTTGAAAACGTCTTTCAAATATCTTTAATGTATAATAGGAAATCATTTTCACTAGGAATATTGTAACAATTGTTTCATTGCTTCTTGCTTTCAATTTCAGTGTTTAGAGATTCTGTTCCATTCAGTACCTTTGTATATGGACTGTCTTTCCTCCTTCTGGAAATTTAAGATCTCTTCTCACTAAGATAAATTCATGATCATGTGATTTGGTGATGACTTTTTATTTTTACTGTGCCAGTCTTGTCTCTTGGGGACTTACTTCCTTTAGTTCTGAAAAATGTTTCTTGCCTCATTTCCATCATAATTTCCTTTAGTTTTCTTTTATTGTTGTTTATATAATTCAATTAGTAAGACTGAGCCACCTAAGCTTCTGTTATTTAGTTTCTTCAGTCTTTTTCGTTGTTGTTGTTAACTCTGTGAAATAGTTCCTTAACTCTTCTCATTTTAGATGTTCTATGTGTTTATAATTTCTAAGAGCTTTTTTTTTTGATCATCTGAATGTTTATATTCAATGCCATTTTTATTTTGTTGGTTAAAGTAATGTGTTTCATTTACCAATTTGGAACATTCCTTAGAGATCTTTTTAAATATTTATCTAATTCCCAATGTGGTCTCTGTTCCTTATGGATTCATTATGTAACCTTTTGGGTAGGAATATTTCCTCAAAAGTCTTATGAGTGTTGGTCAGTCATTAATTTTTAACCTACAATACTAATAACTGACCCTGAAGGAAGGGGGTGAGGAGCAGTATAGTGATTGTAAAGCTGTTGTTTCCACTAAAGGGGCTCCAAAGTACAATATCTGAGGGTCTACTCTGGGCCCTTCAGTTCTCTGAGGAGAAAAATCTGTACTTTTCTACCTAATGAAGCAATATGTCTAGTTCTAATCTTACAAGCAAGCATAGAAAAGCCCCTACCATAGCTAAATCTTACATACCAAATCTCTACAAAGAATCAGTTGGCTTCTCATTAAATATTTTCCCCTAAAATTCATTGTGTTACTCCCTTTACGCTGCTAATTCAGCTAGTACTTGTCCGTGTGATTTCCATGTGTAAAAAAAAAAAAAAAAAAACAAAAACTGTTGAGATCCCTTGCCTGCTATCTGGTCCTCTCAAACTTATAACTTTTTACCCTTTTATTGTCATTTAATTAAATAAGTGTATATGATCAATTGTCCATACACACTTTTCCAGAATCATCAGTATGACTTCATATATTTTTAAAAAGATATTCACATTACTTAACACTTCTTAACATGAATCCCCACATCGCAGTTTAAAGCAAAAGAAAGAAAAACAGAAGCTGTTTTGTGTGAGAAGAAATTTAACTAACATGATTTAGGGAATAAGGTTTCCTATGTGTCCATGAAATTTTAAAATCCAGAGAAAGTTGACTGAGATAAATATATATATATTTAATTTTTCTTCATATAAAAAATAAGAATCCTGAATCATTGTTGTACTTTCCATAGTAAGATAATTAACTCACCCTAAGATAGTAGAAGAATGAGAAAAACTGGTTTTAGCAGTGGCATTGTAGAAACAGAAAGTTTAATGATCAGTTAAGGATTTCAGGTTACAGCTTTAGGAAACAAGGATCATCCAATAGCAGCCACCATAATGGCAGAGGTTGCCCCGTAAGAACACCAGAAAGGACAGGACTCTTGAAAGGGGTCTGCCCTGCATACCAACCCTGGACAGCGAAGAATGACCAGAGATAACCTCAGCCTCTCCTTCCTCCCAGCTGCCCACGAGGGCCTTGTCTGGGTAACACTAGAGGAAGCCATTTGGTAAGAGAATCAAAGCAAGAGTTTGCTGCTACGTAATGGTCAGACATGCACAGAAAAATCTGCAAAAATTGGTGACAACCATTGTTACCTTCAGTAGAATTATGGGGGGGGGAGGGAGGTGGTGTTCTGAATTCCTTCCTTACATGTTCACATCTTTTAATATGTGCCACTTTTATTATAATAATGAGCAAAGCCATAAAAATTAATCAATTAAGCTTGAAGATGTTTTGATGAAATCAAAAGGATTTCCAGAATCCAAACTTCTCCATAAGTTTTCCTTTTCCATACACAGATGAAACTTCTGGGTTCAACATAGACTTAAGTCTAAGTTCAACTTAGAATTGCAGGTACTATGTCTTCCGTCATTCCTGTTTAATTCTGTCATGTGCAAAGTTGCTTTTATTTTTTAAAAATATTTATTAATTTACATATAAAGGAATTGGGGTACAGGCCAGAGGCAAGTGGGGTGAGAGGATTCACCAGAGTCAGAGTGGGGAGCAGAACATGCAGACTGATTGAAACACACTGCTGAGGGGAGCAGCAGGCGAGGCAGGAGAGGTCTGCTGCGCCATGGGTGTGCCTTCCTCTCTGGCTGGGGATCAAATTGGTGCCACAGTAGCTGTGGATGCATCATAATGAGGTGCTTAATTCCTTATGCCACTAGGGAGGTCCACAATGTTGCTTTTAGATGACCCAGCACTTGGCACATGCTGCTCACCAATGCAGCCAGCAGGAAAGGCCAGCATTCCAGAATAGAGCCAGAAAAGGCGGCGCACACACGGCACATGGGCAACTCACCCTGTGGCAAGATCCCTTTCACAGTTTAACCCAGGACGCGGTCAATGAGCGCCACCTACCAGGCCTCCTAAAATGTACTTGGGTTATTGTTGCTGAGGTTTGTGAGCAAACGAAAACCTGTGTCCTAACAGTTACACGCATTCTATTGCTTAACCATACCCTAATACGTATCCTAGAACACGTGCCCTAACCCTAACCCTAAGCACTACTGTCACCCTAACCTATGCCTGCAAGTTAGGTTTTGGGTATGGGTTAGGTGACGTTCTCAGTTAGCAAGTTCAAGCAATGGTAATTGTTCAGAACAAAAAAGAAACTTTAAATGTTCAGCGAAGTAAGTCAGAAGGCAAAAGAAAACTACCAGATGGTTCCTCCCCTAGGAGGAATATAAGGGAACCAAATAAGGACCAAGGAAAGGAATAAGAACAATAATAATGATAATAATAATAATAAAGACACAACAAAAACCAAAAATGAAAAGACAAGGACAAATTGGGGACACTTGGTGGGGAGGGGGAAGGGGAGAGTTGAGGGTAGGGGGACTGAGGTGATGGTGCACTGGTGTTACGGTGATGGGGAATGCATGGGGGTTACAATTGATGTCAAATATAAATAAATTTTAAAAAAATGAGATCACCATATTACTCAAAATCTGTGATCAAAGTTCAATCACAAAAGAAAACCAGTAGACTATAGACACACACAGATACACACACACGCCTGTATACATATATCTCTATATGCAGATATACAGAGAGATTTGTTACAAGGCACTGGACTGCATGATTGTGCAGACCTGCTAGCATGGCCAAGAGGCAGGCATTTGCGGCAGAAAAGCACAAGCAAGGCACAGGCTGAAACTACTCCCTACCGTAGGCCAGAATGTAGACCCAGTAAACAGAAAGCAATAGGCCCAGCTGTTTTGGGGAATCCCATTTGCCATAAATACTCCAGGCCCTTTTATGGGCTTATCTAATTAGGTCTAGACCACCAAGGGTTATCTCTGTAATTAAAGGTCAGCACAATAGGGACTTACGATTTCATCTGCCACTTCCTTCACAGAAGCACACAGATTAGTGCTTGATGGAACGTGTAGAAGAAGGATATGCTACAATGGACCGCTACCCATTCTTGTGTGCCCACAGTTAACCTAGCTAAGATGACACATCAAAAAATGATCACATTCAGAACCATGTATTTAGGAACATACGTTTATTCATTTATCACTGTTTTAAGAATCAAAACATCTCCCTACTACTGCCTTCCTCCTGACTGTAAACGCCAGTAGTATACCTTAGGTGCCCAGTAAATACTGAATGTTTTTTTTTTCTATATGTGCTACAACATCAGAACACATGCTATGTTGACTCATTTAAAACTCATTTTATATTGAAAACAATGGAAAATTAAATTACACAAATATAGAAGGTAACAGTGGCAGAAAAAAAATGACATTCTGACAGTGAGGACAACTGGTCAGGCCTTTTCCTTCATCCTATTCAATTGTGCTTCATTTCCCTGGGCCTTCTGGCTCTTCTTCCAGCAAACACAGGGTGTGTATTCTGCATGGGCTGGAAACGAATCGTTAGCAGGCTTCTTTGGCTTTGTCTCCATTCCTTCTCATGACTGGAAGTCTTTCTTTAAGTACAGTTACATGCCCCTGAACTTATTCTTACTGTGACTTTTACCAAGCTCCATTATAATTGTCCACTTTCTCATGTGTTCCATCTTCCTCTATTGCTAACTCCTTGTCCAGGGAGGCAATTTTGTTCTCATGATTGTCCAAGAGTGAAGTTCCTGGAACACAGCAGGAGCTCATTGAATGAGTGAGACATGAATGAAGAATGAACTGTGCCCTTGCCTTCAACTCCAGAACCCTCGCTTCTTGAGATTCATACAGTTCTGAATAAACCCTTTCTGTCTCAGCTCAATTCTATCAGTAATTCAAAAACAGGGAAAAAAATAAAATTCAATTTTCAGTGGTTATGTTATTGGTTGGTAATAGAACTGCTATTTCTCCAAGGATTATGTCTATACCTGGGTTTTTTTTTTAATTTTTAAATTAAAAAGTTCTCATCTTGATGAGCTCTACAAACTCAGCGTGGAGGAGCCCAGTATTGATTAATAGATGCATTTAAGTCTGAGGGACTGTGGTCAAATAAACTCCAGGAAAGACTCAATGAGTAGCCTCATCTATCAAGGACAATCTCTTGAGAACACAAGCCGGGATTATGAGAGGTTTCATGCTCATCTTCCTGTCATACACTCAATTTTCTCTCAGGAGGGCAATTGAAAAAAGAAAAATAACACAAAAACTCAGGGTAGAAAAATAACCTACCATCTATTTCAGGCTTCTTAGTGAAAAGCACTAGCTGGCATGCTTCATCCGCCTAACAAACTAATGCCGGGAGACAGCCAAGAAGCTGCCACATTCAGCATTCAAGTTCACTGCATTGTCCCTGAGATGTTTTTTTGAGATTAATCAATTGAATATTTTATTAGCATTTCCAAAATGAATGACTTCCTATCCTTTTACTAGGAGAGCTGCAGTTCCCAGTTGCTTTTTTACAGAGAAGCCATATTAGGGTGCAGGCAATTCTCAGCAATTTGATTAAGTTTCTGGTAGGTGGGGAGGTTTGTGGATGCTTATGCAGAAAAACTGCAGTCCCCAGGAGACACATTTTAAAAAGTAGACATTTTGTCACATTTCTTATCTGTAGACATATTATGTCATAATTAAAGGATCAAAATGCCTTCTTCTATAACTGTTGGCAGGGAGATACCTGCTCTCTGCTCAGTCCTCTAAAGCTAAGCTCCGGGAAGATCTCTCCCTGTCCGCACACACCTGCTGTTCGAGACGTCAGCCCACTGCAGGTAGAAGACTGAAAGCAAAGCCAAAACTTGCAGAGGGACTTGGAATTTAGTTCCCTGCTCTTCAGAAAGTGATGAAAAGTCCTGAGTTGGCCCTTTAATCTCCATTTGAGAACAGCACTTATGACAGCACCCAGTGCAGCAAGCAAATAACCAGAAAGAGTAGCTAAATCCATCACACCTGTAGTAAGCAGTGCCGGGGCACCTACTGCTACCTAACAGGCTAGCATGCCCATCAGATGGTACATTTTTTGAAGAGCTACCTAAGTCTGACCTCCTCCCATAGCTTCCCAGGTTTCCAGGAATCCGGGATTGTTTCATATGTCATCCGGATTATTGTTTGTTTTCCCAGAATTTTCCTCTCCCCAAATTAACTATAAACTCCACAGCACCCAATCCTACTGCATCTCTCCAACTCCAGGCAATACAGTCTCTTCCTAGAGAACGGACTCAGCACATGTACCCAGAAGTCAATTTAACATTGGCTTAATTTGACCTCGAGTTAGAACCATGTTGAATTTCTGAGAAAGATAATATGAAAAAAGCAAAGAGAAATAAATGACTAATCACAAGGGGTTTGCAGGGATCTCTTGTTTTACCCATACAATCTGTCAGTACAGGAAAGTCAGGTAGGACATCACATGGGACTGAGAACTCCACAACCACGAGTGAAACAAGACAGTTTTTGGCCTTGGGCACCTGGGAGAAATCTAGTTTCTAACTTCTTTGCTTTGTGATTCTTTACAGATCCTTCAGTCCTTTGGATTTTTGTGCTCTCTTGCTACTGAGATGCGAAAGACTGACCTGTATGGTTCTCCTGTCCCACACCATTGTAAATTTCCAAGCTGAGTCTGAGTCTTCCTAAGCTTAATGGCAATTTAGGAACAGTGCAGTGTGGCACTAAAATGTCAGTGAGGGACTTGGATGTCATGGGAGATGGACTCAGACCCTTGATGAGGGTTCCACCGACACTTCTTCTGGGCTTGGTATTTCAAGTGATCCCCTGGAGGTAAGGAGAAGGCTCTCCATCAGCTTCCTGCTTGCCCAGGGAGGATGCTGAAACTCCAGAGCCTTTCTTCTTTTTCCAGTGGCTTGTTTTTTTTTTTTTTCTTCCTATGCTGATATGTCTGTATAGAAAAAAAATTAACATTTAAATGCACTTGCCTTCCAGATAATGCAAATAAGTAATGAGAAAAAAGACAGGAGATAGTAAACTTTTAAGATGAGTAAGAAACAATAACCAAAAAAAAAAGTATAGACCAAACAGGTCTATAAAGTCCTACTGTGAACAAATTTCCAGGGGTCTTGGTACCCCCCTACTTTGCTTTTTTCCAGTCTTGGCAAAGTTCATCTGCCATTAGATGGTGTTATAAGGTGTCATAATTTGACTGATCAACGCTTGTGTCAAATAAAACTTTTCAAGCATCACTTGGAATTGAGAACTTTGGAGGAAAATTCTTTGCTTAGAGATAACCAAATATGTCTGAAGGTGGCATGTGGTGCAGTCAACCCTTCAATTGGAAGTGAAACAGCAAGAAGCATTTTATTATGCCTGTTCACTTTTAAATCCCTGAAGAGAGATTAGCGACAAAGTAAATACATCAGAAAAATCCTCACTATCCAGAATGCACCTGTTACAGAGGACAAGGTCTTCCATTTTCCTTATGACTCAAGGTTGCACTGAAACTGGCTCTAGTTGACATCAGGTAGCTCCTGGCATAGTAAGCCAAGCAGGACTTGCAGGGCAGCCTGTATTGATGGAAAGAAAGACATCTTTTCTTTCTGGAAAACAAGTGCTTGACAAGTAGAGGGTTGACTTCATACTGCTCACAGCCTCAAGCTTCATCTACTAATCAGGTACTGTTTTAGAGCAAGTCATACATGAACTAGTTGCAGTCAAGCAGGCTAGACATGGGAAAGGATAATCTCCCTGAACATCTGTCATGATTACACATAAAACCTCACTACAAAGTCAACTGCTGTAGCTTTGCTCCTCCTCACCACTAAGCCTCAGCTATGTGGATGCGTGCCTGAGGCATGGATGCATGCTTTATCAGTTTTTATGATGTCTATCACCACAGACCCAGGCAATCAAGAGAGGCAGAAGCATCATAATCAACAGGTCAACAGAGAAGAGGCATTTGACTGACAAAGTCAAGGAGGAGGCAGCGTTATGATAGGCCCAGTTGTGCTTTTCCAAAAGGACTCAGGCAAACGCGCAAGCTCACCGTGAGAGCAGCTGCCAGTTTGCCCCTTCTCAACTGATGAAGCCACAGGCCCCTCACCAGGAAGCTTGTCAGCAATGATGGCAGGGGAAGTTCAGCAGTTGCCTTCTCTTTCTCACCACAGAGGACAGGAAAGCAGTTCTCCCACTGAGCTGGCACTTCAGGTGCTAACGCCCCCCCCCAGCAGCTTCCACCAAGCTGGGCTCCAAGCTTGCACAGGGAGTGCCTTTTAGATGCATGTTGACCTTATTTTCTTGGCAGTGTGATGCGTGACTGGAGAATTAGAGAGTGGGTGGGGCTGCCCTGCTTGCCCTTGGCTTTATCCTCTCATGGAATCCCTGAGCAGTGTACAAGGCCATCTCCCTCTGCATCTGAGCATCAACGACTGGGCAGGATAGTACTTTCAAGCCTTCAACTTATGTCACTAATTGAAAACATGAAGCGATACAAAATGGAGACTCTGAGGGTTATTTATCATCCCTTAGACATTAAACCAAGCAATGATTTTACTTTTCTTGAAGTATTTGCAAGCCAGGCTTTTTTCAAAACAACAAATGTCCCCAGGTATTAAAATGATTCTTCAAAATGAGAGCCCCCACAGACACTTGAAAACAACACAGTGTTTCTCTTCCTAGGTGACATTGAAAGCCACGTGGATAAGTTTCCCTTTCATGCTGGGTCTTTCCAATGTATATGGGAGGTATATGTGTTATCAAAAAAAATTAATTTTTTTTACTTTTTTTCTCAAAATAATCTGCCTGTTGCTTATTTCTTTATTTCTAGCCTAGAAATTTATGGGATGATTTCCTCGGGTCCCAGTATCTTCTTTGACCCTATTTCCCTTAGCGTTTACCATGCCAGGAATTTTCTATGCCCTTCTGGTTAATTTCTGCTTTGATTTTCTTAATAGGAGGATGATTCTCTTCTCTTTTTGACTTTGATCATCAGAGTTACCACTATTTCTTACTGTTTTATGCTCCCTTCTGAGTGTCTAACCCCCAATGTCTATTTTTAGCCTTGTTTTCTAGATCTGGAGCCTTATGTCTAAACTTCCCCCAGCATTTCAAATCATGACCTTATTTGGAAAGAGTATTATTGCAAATGTAATTAGTTAAATTAAGGTAAGATCACAGTGGTGGATGGTGGACTCGCACTTAATGTGACTGGTATCTTTAAAGGAAAAGTAGAGAGACATAGGGATAAGAACACCAGTGATAGGGACCTCCCTGGTGACTCAGTGGGTTAAGAGTCACACTATGAAGCATCTGCAGCCACTGCAGCACGAGTTAAATCTCCAGCCAAGGAGGGGACCCACATGGCGCAGCAGACCACTCCTGCCTTGCCCGCTGCTCCCCTCAGTGTATTTCAGTAGATCTGCCTGTTCTGCTCCCTGCTCTGTCTCTGGTGAATCCTCTCACCCCTCACACCTCTGGCCTGTATTCCAGCTCTTGTATGCATAAATAAATAAATCTTTAAAAAAGAAAAGAACACCAGTGATAATTGAGGCAAAGATTAGAGTGATGCATCTACAAGTCAAGGAATACCCAGAATGGCTGGAAACAAGATGATATAAAGAAGGATTCTCCTTCATGTTTCAAAAGGAGCATGGCCCTTGATTTTGGATTTCTAGCCTCCAGAACTATGAGAGAATAAAATTCCGTTGTTCTAAGCCATCCAATTTGTGATACACTGTACAGCAGCCCTGGGAAACTAATCAATGGTTAATAAGAAAATTGTAAGATCAGACTAATGTAAAGTCAATTCCCACTCTATCACTCAATTATGTGACCTTTGTATGTGCTAACTTCTCTTGTGCCTCAGTTTTCTTATCTGTAAGACGAAGATAATATCTGGTTCACAGGATTTTTCTAAGAATTACATATACAATGTATATTACAAATTTTACACAGAGCCTTGCAAAGAGTATGTGCACAATATTAATCTTTTGTTTTTTATTTACATTTTAAATGAGTCTTACTTACAGTAACTGGTGTATTCATTCAACAAATATTTATTGAATGTCTTCTTGGACTAAGCATTGCTCAAGGAATTTTGAATACAGAATTAGGTGAAACAGAAAGGTATTGATTTGGGGAGTTGACCTAAGAATACAAGACTATTTTTTTTTCCTAAAGAATGGATTAATGAACTAAAATTGTCTTTACATTTTGTCCTAAACTCTGACAATTATTATAATAAGAAATAAATAAATAGACTATATCAAGCTAAAGTAAATTCCTTTTAGAGTATCAAATACAATGAACCACCACTATATAATATACTTTGTCTGCCATGGTATAAAACAACATAAATTAAGATTATCTTTTCACTTCAGAGGTAAAGGAGAAGAAAAACAATTTGTATTACTTTTCCTGACAATAATTCCACATTTTAATGGGATATAGTTAAAAAATAAGTTAAATTTAACATGAAAAATTAAAAAAAATAAACTCATGCATAAATGCATCATCAAGAAAATTTTGTCACTGAGAAAGAATATTACCCTCAGTATATTTTAAAATCTATCATGTAGTTATTACCATTTTTTGTCATTTTCTAAAATTCATGTAATGACACTAAAGTAATGGAGAAAATTTAAGTAAGTGGTGTTGAAAATGTAAAGCAGTGTAAGTAACAACAAAAAAAGTTCTTATGTTACAAAGCCATCTCCATAAAATGGGGAGGAATGTCACAGAACATTGACTGGGCACCATTTTCCTCACCTCACTTTATGCAGCCACTGTGGATTACAAGTCCCAGAATTCTATGAGCTGGACTTCCTGATGGGGAGGGGCATAGGCAGCAGGAAAGGAGCATGGTGGATATACATAAAAGGAGGTGGAGTTAAGGAGGGGAACACATGGAAAGAAGACATGGGAGGAAACACTTAGGGAAGACACGTGTGGATACACTTGGAAGAGATACAGGCAGCATCTATCTCCATGCGGGGAGGTGACCCTTGGTTCTTAGCAGAGACAATGGCATCTGTATCTTGATTTCATGTTGAATTGTGTGGTATATTTTGAATTTTGATTCTCTCCCTCTGTCCCTAGACTCTGAGACGTGCCTAAACACTTTTTGTGGTTCCTTACCAGAGGTTCTCTAAACTTGTGGCAAGCTTTCAGAACAGAGACAACATTTAAGGGAGGGGGTGTGAAGTGGAGAGAGAGGAGAAAATAAGAAGTCCAAAAGAAAAAGGAAGGGAAGAAGACGGAAACTAGAAAATCAGTGCAATCTTGGATTCCCTGGTTCTCTCTTTGACTTGCACTTACTTTAAATCTGGATTAGACTTTATGTCAGAAGACTATTCTGATTAACAATCATACAGGTTAGACATGGACTTTCAATCTGAATGTCAGTACTATCTTGAAAATGACAGAAAGCTTGAAACACCCCAAGGATTATGAAATAAAGAAAAAATATATATGCAAAAAGCATACCTACCTGTGACACTCCATTCCTTAAAATAAGCAAATCCTATAATTTTTAGAGTCCACTGTGCCTTACTGTGCCAAGCTCACACATCTATCATGCAGTCTACCATGTAGTGACTTCTATTTAAAAGATACTGCACACAACTTTTGCAGGCTCTTATTTAAATTATGCTCTCATGAGTATAAGACAATTTTTTCATTGCCTTTATTGGTTTGTGTCATGATACATAAATAGAGGGATGTTCTTCTCCTAAAGAAAGAATAATATAATAATCATCATAATACAACCTGACATTTTCTATGTGTTGTTTTCTGCATTTTAGACATTCTGCTAATTGTTTATATCTTTTCTGCTTAGAATGCTGTTTGTCTCTAAGAATAAAATGCTTTAGAATACTTTACATTATAGCACTTTGTGGTACTTTATAGTTTGCAGAATCATTCCACATATATCTTCTCTCTTGCAACTCTTTGCCAACTAGAGGTAGATGGGATAAGTTAATATCCCATAATTCATATTTTTAAAAGCATCAAAAGCCAAAAGACTTTTTGTAAGTAAAAATATTAGTAAATCGGAATAAGAATCTGGGTCTTGTGATTCCACATCAGTACTTGATTCACTACAAAAGAACAGCCTATAAATTAACCCAAAAACTTTAATACCTGAGGAATCTGTGGAACATACTGGCAATGGTTTCATCAGTGTCCCAGGTCTTTTCAAGCTTTATTTCTTATTTGTATTACTTACACTTCTTATTTCCCAGGTCTTTTCAAGCTTTATTTCTACATCTAAATTCTCCTCCTCCAACTCCCTGCCTACTCCCTCCCTTCTCCTTGTTTCTTAATAAATCCACTTACTGGAATGAAACCAAGTGCCATGATTGTTTTTGCTTGCAAATAGGAAGCTACAGACCATTCCCTAGAAGTAATGTCTGCTTTTTCTAAATAACAGACAATGAAACAGGACAGGGAAACCTCCCTTCCCCATAATTCAAAGAAAATGGTTCTTTGATAGTCCTACTAAGGCGGCTGATTCTGACTGAAACAAAGCAACATCCAGCGTCATTCTAGCTTCAACACACTAAATAGCAGAGACTGTGTTGTAAGAGAGACATGCTCATCCAGCCAGCCTTCCCATCACTGCTGTCATATACTGCCTCCAGTCAGCATGCATTTGGCATGTGATGGGCACCATGAAATCTCATGCAATGCACATGATATGCACACACTCACACATAAACATTTGGATAAATAGAATGGAATATGTAATTTGCTCATTTTTTTTGTTGAAAACTAGAATTCTGTAAAATATTGGGTGAATAGATTTCACTTTTTTCTGATGTTTTTCATTAGTTGATCATGATTTTTGGAGTCATTATAGACTGCAATGACTTATCGGTCTAAATACTTCATTCAGAGCAGAAAAAAGAGAGGTGGCACTTGAAGAGCACTACAATAATTTCACAAAAGCTATATTCACTTTTTCAAAGGATTGTAAAAGAGTGGGAGTCCTGCTTTAGCCTGCCAGGAAAGAAAACTTAAGAGTAAATTCTGGGAACAACTAATTTTGTTATCCTTCTATAAAGAACATCCAGGCTACTATTGCTTTCATTCAAAGAATATTTTTTATTAATATAAATTTTTTTTAAATTTACATATACTTGCCATCAATTGTAATCCCCATGTGTTCCCCATCACCATCTCACCAGTGCACCATCACCTC
>JAGFMF010011492.1:1755073-1807391 GCA_019455555.1 Galemys pyrenaicus | reverse complement strand
CCAGAGGGTGCACAAGGGACTGAGGTGATGGTGCACGGGTGAAATGGTGGTGGGTACCTCCTGGGGACTACAAATGATGTCAAATATAACTAATAATAAAAAAAAAGGTAATGTCATAAACATGACAAATACAGAAATATTTGTTAAAAATGATTGAACTGAAGTGCAAGGTTTTTCATTGCATAATTGTTACAAAATGCATCTCAGTGAAAGAGGAAAAACATTTCAGTGCTGTAAATGGGCACCATTTTCCCTGCCCCCACTTACATGCAGCCACCTTGGATTATAACTCCCAGAATGCCATGAGCCAGGGGACAACTATGAAGTGGTGATGTGGATATATGTAAACTGTTGTGGAACAAAAGAAGAGGGAGAGATATGTAGGGAAAAGACACATGGGTAAGAGATACCTGTGGAGGCTACTCCTGGGCTTTGGCAGACGTAGTAGCAGTTGTTAGCTTGACTTTATGTTGGATTATGAGGTCTATTTTGAATTTGGAGTCTCTCCTTTCAATCCTCAGCTGCCTGCTTTGGGCTGAGCCTATTTGGCTGGCACTTGCCCATAAGAGGATGGAATTTTCAGAGTTTTATTCAGAATCTACTATTTGAAATCTCTCTCTCTCTCTTCCCCCACCCCCCATGCACATGCATTAAAAGTCTTTCCAGCTAAGCGTCTGCTCTGCTTTCTTTGCCTTTGTGCATAGAAATGACTGGATCCATTTTTTTTTAAATAATGTGGACCCCTTAATACTGTGGGATCCCTGAGTACCCTTCACTAACATGCTTACATTTTCACTTCAACTTTTAGTATTTAAGACATTTTTCATAGTGCAAAGTCAGATGTAGGAAAGAGAGCTAATAGCCAGCATCAAAATGAACAGATATGTGCACATGATGGTCTCTTGGCATTGTTATTTAGGCACTGGGAATTTGGTAGATATAGGAGACAAAAATTCTAATAGGTGTGAATTAAAGAGAGAATGGGAAATGAGGAAAACGTGAGATTTTCTCTAAAGGGGAGCTGGGAAAATGCACAAAGACTCATCAGCTGAAAGGTAATAAGTTATAATGTAATTAAGAAAGTACTTTCTAATAGATTTTTTTAATTTTTAAAATTTATTTATTTAAGATTTTTATTTTATTTTTATGCATACACGAGCTGGGGTACAAGCTAGATTTGCAGGAGGTGAGAGGATCCACCAGAGACAGAGTGGGGAGCAGAACAGGCAGATGGGCTGAAACACACTGCTGAAGGGAGGAGTGGGCAAGGCAGGAGAGATCTGCTGCGCCATGTGGGTCCCCTCCCTGGCGGGTCCCCTCCCTGGCTGGGGATCAAACTCACGCTGCTATGCAGCAGATGCTTCACAGTGTGGCGCTCAACCCACTGCGCCACTAGGGAGGCCCTAAGAAAGTATTTACTTGAGAATAAGTATCACGGTTCAGACTCACTGTCACAGGGCAGTCCCAAACTGTGTTCTACCAGGGTCAGGCTGTAAGGGATTTTAAAGGGTGAATCAGGAAGATGGTCTGAATGTACATCATTTGGTTTTGTTGAAAAATAGAAAGAACAGGCCCAAAATGGAGTGCTTCATGCTAGGCTCCCACCCAAACTTCATACCTAATTTCACTGCAGTTTTAACCTCTCCCGAAAGCACAATATTAAACCGATCAATCAGGAATTTTCTAATTAGCATCAGTGAAGTAATCTACATGATAAGATCCATAGGCCTTTCCCTGAGGGAAAATTATTTTACATGAAACAATCTTTTCCTTTATTAAAACCCTTGTCCCAACCTCTTTTGGCTATAATAGCCTCCATTTCGTGTAAACCCTTGTAGGATCTAAAGAGAACACTGCTAGATTCATGACTCATTTAATAAAGCCAATTAGATCCCTAAATGTGTGAACTTTGTTTCTTAACAATTTGCAGTCTTTGGATTGGTTCTAAGTCCACTTGTCTTTTTATGATTGGTTGACAAAAATATTCAGATGGACAGCTGCAGTGTTGAATCTTTTTTTTTTTAATATTTATTTATTTATTTATGCACACAAGAGCTGGGTACAAGCCGGGGGGGGGGGGTGAATTGAGAGGAGTCACCAGAGACAGAGTGGGGAGCGGAACAGGCAGATGGACTGAAATACACTGCTGAGGGGAGCAGCCGGCAAGGCAGGAGAGGTCTGCTGCGCCTTATGGGTCCCCTCCCTAGCCGGGATCGAACTAGTGCTGCTGTGCGGTAGATGCTTCACAGTGTGGCGCTCAACCTGCTGCACCACCAGGAGGCCCTTTGAATCCTTTGTAACTATAAGTGAATGATCTGTTTCTTTCATCATCACTGATTAAAAACACTCTTCAGTTCACCCAGAATTCCCAACATGGATGGAGTCTGTTTGATTTAAAGTAGGTTCCACAGGCTAAAATAATCTAGCCAAGACCCTAACAGAGTGGTAGAAATCCTATGGGACTAGGATGGGTCAAGTCTTCCAAAGGAGCTAATGTTTGAGTTGCTTGTAAGGATTAGAAAGCTTTCACCAGAGTTAGAAAAGGGGAGAGAAATTCAGACAAGAACAGCACATGCAAATGTATCAAGATGTGAGAAAGGTGTCTACTGCACTGAATTTGAATATTTGTATTAATAGTTAGGATAGGACTGCAGGTGGATAGATGAGAAAGGTCACATTGCAAAGCAGCCACGGGGGCCTCAAAGAAGGGTCTGAAATTCTTTAAATTGAGAACACCCAGGACACTGGTTAAAAAGCATATTTGCCCAAAAGTAGATGACCGGATCAAGAAGATGTGGTCCATATACACAATGGAATACTATTCAGCAATCAAAAATGAAAAACCAGGGACATTTATAGAAACAGGGATGGAGCTAGAAGGAATTATACTCAGTGAAACAAATCAGAAGGCAAGAGAAAAAAAATCGGATGGTTTCACTACTAGGAGGAATGTGAAAGAGCAACAGCTACAACAACAACAACAACAAAGAAGAAGAAGAATAAGATCAAGGATAAGGGCAGTTACAACCAAAAGCAATAAAAAAAAAAAAAACACCTCAACAAGCCCAAAAGGTCAAAGATAAACCAAAGGGACCATGGGGTGTGGGGGTGGGGAGTGGAAGGAAGGGAGGGAAAAGACAGGGATGAGGGCAGAAAGAACACAAGAGACTGAGGTGATGGTGCACGGGTGGAATGGTGGTGGGAAATCCCGGGGAATACAAATGATGTCAAATATACTTAAATAAAGAAATTTAATTTTAAAAAAGAAGCATATTTATAGACTTCACCCAAGACACACTGAAGCTGCATCCCTGGCAGATAGAACTCAAATTGAAACTTAGCAAATAAAGATCTGCATAAATGAGAATGTGCAGGTGTTCTCCCAGCCTCGATGTCTTTTCATTTCCTTGAGCTCTGTAGGCAATTCTTTCCGTGTTCTTTCCCATCCTCCTTACTGCTTTCTCATAGTTTCTGCTCCCAGAACTCTGGATTGCTTATGACTTCACCTTGCACAGCACTGCTTCCAACTAGGACCTTTCAGCACAAATACCACCAAGGAATATCTTCATCTAGATATCCCTACACCTTTTAAATCCTATCATAGAAAGAGAAATATGGGGAAAAGATGAAAAAAGGGGGAGTAGAGAAACCTACCGTTGACTAGTCAGGGACATAAGACCCTTCTTTGAGGACCCTCTGGTTATTTTGTAATATGACCTGCCCATCACTCTGTCAGAGTCCTGACTACATTATCTTAACCCATGGAGTCAATGAGCCCATCCTAGCTTCACTAAGCCATGATGAGGAGTGTGGCACATGTACGGTGGCACAGGTTCTACTGCTCAAAATGCCAACTCACAGTGAGAAAGGGACTGTGTCAGAATGTGAACCTGCACACATTGCTTCTTCAGTATATTCTTGCTGAAAAGCAAATAAAAAGTCAGCTGATCTAGAGTGCTTGGGGAGACAATGGCACAAGTACCTTGTCTTACTGAGCACAGAACAGGCTCACAGCTCAGAATCCAGTGCCAGTCCAGGGTCACACTTTGAGGAACACTGTGCTAAAAACAGCCATGGGTAAAATGCCCGTTTTAATCATACAAGACACTATAATATGCTAATGTCAGTCATCAACAACCAGCAAAAATACCTTATTAGTAAACCCGGGAGAAAAGCATACTGGTGAATAGACGAACATGTGAGGCCAAATTTATTCCTAAGCATCAGACTTTGTTTCTGAAGATAATGAGAAATTAACTTGAAATTGAATCTACAATAGAAAATAACTCAGAGTACTAGCAGGTAAGAGGTACGCCTTACAAAAAAGGGAGAGTGGACCCCAGGAGCACTGCATGTGCCTTAATAGCTTCTTTTTATTCCTCTCCACCAGGTACAGTTACCAAAATGGCCTGGGAAGCATAAAAGTCACAGAAAATTTTTTTAGACTCTCTTCAAGGCTGTTAGGTGGTATAAAATACACACCTTGAGCAAAATAAATGCATGCACCTCCAGAAGATAATAAATAACTTGTAGCTTTACTGTTGTCAGTCATTGGATCTGGAAGGGCAAACTGTACTTGATTCTTGACTTGTTCTCTGCTTCACTGATCAGCAACTTTTCTTAGAAGTTACAAAGTTTTCCTTGTTGGTAAAGGATTTTTAGGGAGGAAAAGTCACATATTCTCAAACACTATTATTTCATGACCATATTGGTATACAATTCAAGTTTACAAACTTTAGATGAAGGCCTACTATGGGCCAGGAAGTGTTTTTTGTTCTGCTCTGGAAGAACTACAGAAGGGAAGGCAATGAAGGGAATGAAATGCCATCAAGGAATTCATATAGCCCTTAGGGGAGACCACTGTGTATGCGCTAACAAGCAATTAAGTTAGGTGGCAATTAGCGCAATCATTAGGTAAGAAAAGGGGATGATTAATTATGACTATGGGAATACAAGATGACTTCACAGAAGAAATGGTTCTTGACAGACAAGTAGAATTTCAAGTGGAAGCAGAAGATGGAAGTGAAGAAGTAGAGGAAATCATTGAACTCACACTTAGAGAGTACAGCTCATTCAGGAAACACTGCGTACTCTACCACTAACTAATCCAGGAACTGAGGCAAGGGTGAACAAGTAAGAGCCTTCAAGCTTACAAATGCAACCTGTGTTCATGAAATTGTGAGGTTCAGAGTCCAAGATCATAGAGGTTGTATAGAAGTGAGGTAGGTTCTGAGGATGGGATGTTGATGAGACCCACACTGGAAAAAGCTTTGAATGTCATGCTGAGGAATCTAGAACCAGGAAGAAATTGTGGACACATGTACGGCACTGTAAAAGAGGTTTCGAGGTAGACTGTAATTAAAATATGTCATCTCCCTCCTTCTTACTGCAGTATACCACGCACCGTTGCCTTTGGCCTCAGCCACGTGGTTTGCTCTGAGTTATAGAGTGGGGTGTATGTAGACCTGCCCTATATTACCCTCAAGTAGAAACTTCCAGAGGCACTAAAGGTAATTCTCACAGATGATTTGTTTCAGTATCTCTTTGCAGGAAGAAGTTCTGCTTCTTTATCTTGAGTCTCCAAATGGAAAGGATCATGGGCCAGGCCTCAGCTTCTAGAGCTGCAGGCAGGAGAGTCATGGAGCTGACAGAAAGGCACCAACACAGCTCAGCAAAACCCACTGAGAATTCAAGACATTTTTGTGGCACAGCATAATATAAGGAAAGGTGACTAATGCACCTTTTTAAAAATTATGAGACTAAGATATTTTTATTATAGAGAACATTAAAGAGTTTACAGAAAACCAAAATCACAATGCCCAGAGATAATCAGACATAAATTTTGACCATACCTTACATTATATAAAAAGATCGGTTCCAGATGAGTCATAGATTCAAACATAAAGCTTTTAAAAGCAAACTTGAAAAAATAACTTCACGACCTGGGGCATAGGCAAAGATTTCTTAAACAGGACACAATCAAAAATGAAAAACTAGATGCATTCGTAGGAACATGGATGGAACTGGAAGGGATTATGCTCAGCGAAGTAAGTCAGAAGGCAAAAGAAAAATACCAGATGGTTCCTCCCCTAGGAGGAATATAAGGGAACCAAATAAGGATCAAGGAAAGGAATAAGAACAATAATAATAATAATAATAACAATAAAGACACAGAAACCTAAAATGAGGAGACAAGGACAAATTGGGGACACTTGGTGGGGAGAGGGTAGGGGGAGGGTTGAGGGCAGATGGGAGCACGGGGGACTGAGGTGATGGTGCACTGGTGATATGGTGATGTCCCCATCACCATAATACATGGAGATTATAATTGATGTCAAATGTATATAAATTAAAGGGGAAAAATAAAATAAAACGTTTCATAATTATAAAAAAAAAGAAGTGGACTAAAACAAGTACTAAGGAAATTCTCGGACCCATTTCCAGTGTTGGGGCATGAGGGGGACCTCCATACACCAATAAACAATTCTATGACCCAGCAGGGAGCCTGGTATTTCTAGTGAAATACACTACCTACCCAGAGAAAACATCAGATTCCACATCAAATTTCACAAGTTCAGGGTTCAGTCCTTACACAATCACCCCAACCCACATTCCAAGTGCCATACCTGAGACCAGATGGTTACCTACATTTCTTTTTTTCCCCCAAAGATTTATTTATTTATGCATATAAGAGCCAAGAACTGCTGTACAGACCAGAGTCGCAGGAAGTGAGAGGAATCACCAGAGACAGAGTGGGGAGCAGAGCAGACAGATCAACCCAAGTACACTGCTGAGGGCAGCAGTCTGTGAAGCAGGAGAGGTCTGCTGTGCCACATGGGTTCCCTCCCTGGGCGGGGATCAAACTCCTGCTGCTGTGCCGTGGATGCTTCACAGTGTGGCACTTAACCTGCTGCCCTACCAGGACATTTCTGACAGATCAGCTGCAGCAGGAGGTTCTGACAACGCTCTCTTTGGTCTTCAGATGTTAGTTCAAAGTCCGAGTTAACACCTGATAAACTGGCTATAAATCAGAAGTTCCCTCCTTAGCTTCAACTAATTTGTGAGAGCAGTTTATAGCACTCAGAGGAATAATTTACTTACTGGGTTACAGGTTTATCATGAAGAGGATATGATAAAAGATACAAGTGAGGATCCAGGTCAAAGACATATCTAGGCCAATGGACGAGGGAAGGCGCTGAGCAACCCTGTCCTGCCCACGTATGCCACTCTTCCCAAACAATCCCGTCTTTTTGGACTTTAAGGAAGGTTTTATTACAGAGGCATGACTGATTAAATCATTGACCACTGGTGATGAACTTAATCTCCAGATCCTCTCTTCCTTGGGAGGTCAGATATGATACTAAAAGTTCTGACTTGCTAACCACAAGGCAACCGTCCCATCCTTAAAGTCACCTGTTCAAAAAACACCTTTATCACTCTTAATACCTGGGAAATTCAAGGTTTGGGGGAGCTATGAGCAAGTACCTTGCAGGAAGATCAAACATACCTGAAAAACATATGTTGGGACCACCCTGGTGGAGCTAGGGGTTAAGTCACAGCACTATGAAGCTATCCACAGCCACTGTAGCAACAGTTCAATCCCTGACCAGGGAGGGGACCCACATGGCGCAGCAGACCTCTCCTGCCTCGACCACTGCTCCCCTCAGCAGTATATTTCAGTCAATAAGCCTGTTCTGCTCCCCACTCTGTCTCTGGTGAATCCTCTCACCCTCCCTGCCCCCACACCTCTGTCCCATACCCCAGTTCTTGTATACATAAATGAATAAATCTTTAAAAAAATAATTTGACTATCTGAATGACCAAACATGTATTTTTCTTCTAACTCACAATGTTGCAAATGTCTTTTAACAAAAGGCAGCACCAAAGGAGTGAAAAAGCAAGTCAAAGAAGGGAACAAGACATGTGTCCACTCTATATCTAACCAATGGCTCATATTCCAGATACATAAAGAAGCCAAACACATTGATATTTGATATTTATTGATATTTAAATGGCCAAAATTGAGGATATGGAGAAAAAAGGAACTCTCCTATACTGCTGGTGGGAATGCAAACTGGTCCAACCAGTATGGAAAGCAGTATGGAGGTTCCTCAAACTACTAAAAATGGAACACCCATATAATCCAGCAATCTCACACCTAGGAATTTACCCAAAGGACACAAAAACACTAATTCAAAGGGAGGGAGGAGAAGAGGGTTGAGGGCAGTTAACAGCACAAGGGACTGAGGTGATGGTGCACTGGTGAAATGGTGATGGGGAATACATGAGGACTACAATTTATATCAAATATATATAAATAAAGAAAAAAAAAGCTAACCAGAAGAAAAAATACAAAAGGACACCTGCACACCTGTGTTTATTGCAGCACTTTTCACAATAGACAAGCTATGGAAACAACCCAAATGCCCAAAAATAGATGACTGGATCAAGAAGAATGGTACATATACACTGTGGAATATTACGCAGAAATCAAAAAAGATAAACTCATGCAACATGGATAGAACTAGAAGGGATTATGCTGAGTGAAATAAGCCAAAAATAAAGGGAAAGTAGCAGATGGTTTCACTTATAGGAGGAATGTAGAGGAAACAAATAAGGGACTGAGGGAAAATTAATTACAATAAATTAAAAATCAAAATTAATAGACAACTGTAAATCATAGACATTCCTGAGGGGAGGAGGAGGGAGAAGGAACAAAAAGGGTGGAAGAGCACAAGGCACTGTGGTGATTGGTGCACGGGTGAGCTGGTGATGGGAATTTCATGGGGACAAGAAATACACTGTACAAAATGAAATATACTGTACAAAAATGAAAAATAATGTAAAATATATTTAAAATTAATTTTTAAAAAAATGACCAAAGTACTTCAACTGGATCTTCAATCACTAATAATATTCTTCTTGGTCTGGTGCTGGTTACTCTGAGGTGTTAACTTTGTGAAAATAAGTTGTACGTTTATTGTATCTATAGTATATGGATATATTCTCTCTACATACATATATACTATTTATATTTGTGTAAATGTGTGTATGTGTATAATCCTTTGAAAGGGCCAATGCATATTTTGTACATAAAATTTTTAGTGCACAGCACACAAGACTACAAACTATTATAGATTTCTATAAAACTTCATAGCTGCTTACATAATATTGGTTGTCAGAAAACTTGGTATCTTACTCAAATAATTCCAATGAATATAATTCTTGGATATTTCTCTGGCTTAAAATTTATATTATTTTATGACTAAGACAAAACCTGAGCAATTGTCCAGTCATGTATCAACAAATATGAAAAATAAATTCCCTTTTCATTTGCCTCATTCTTTCATTAAGTACCATAGAAATCATATTTCAATCAATATATCTGATCTTTACAAATTAAATTATCTTCTTTAGAACTCAAATAAAAGATGCCTTGAATAGATGGAATAATTTGGTTTATTTTGCATTTGTTTTAAAGATTGATTCATTTATGCATACAAGAGCTGGGGGTGAGAGGAGTCAAGAGCAGGCCAGAGTCGCGGGAGGTGAGAGGACCCACCAGAGACAGAGTGGGGAGCAGAACAGGCATGGGTTTATTTTGCATTTTTGTGATAAATTCTATTGAAAAGCAATTCCTTTGCCAAGCTATGTTACTTGTTCTTAAAAAGAAAAATGTGACAGGAGATTTTGGGGGGATCTGGCAACTTGTTGCTCAAAAGTCAAAACTCAAGAGATGAGAGTTGGTAGAAGGAAGTCAGGTTTAATCAGTGCTGGCAAACCAGAGGGCGTGGAGGACCACCGTCTCGGAACTGGGGAGAAGCAGGAACTTTTATGGGGGGGGACTAGGCAAAGGGAAAGGCTAAAGGGTCAGTAAGAGCCAGAGAAACAGGCAGGGTTCTCCACATCTGCATTCATGCCCCTTTTCTTCCAAGTTGGGTTGGGACTGCATGTGTCTTGGCACCGGTGGGCGTGTCTTTTATCATGGGAATGAGGTTGTAGCATAACCCTTGTCTCACCCTGACCTCCATCTTGGTTTTAGCTGTTTTTGCCTTGTTTTCTGCTTTTGTCAACAAGAAAAGATAAACAGGAACTGAGCGAGGATGAGCAAGGCAAAGAAAAGGACCTTGTGTTTTCAAGTTGGTTGATGATTCTCTCCTCTGTCTGTATCCTGTTCCTCTTCCTTGAGGGCCAATGGACAGGGTTCTGGCTTCTGGAACTACTCCTGGCTGAGTAGGGGAGAGGGTCTGGGGCCCATGGAGGAGCAGAATATTTCCCTAGCTAACTTGACATCTGACAGGCAGTCACAGGGCAATGATCCCAATTGTTTATACCCCCGAGTTACAAATACGGGGAAGTTTTTAGTCTCTCCACTCTTGAAGAAAAAGGGAACTACGTAACTCAGGAGACAAGGGCGGATGAGCAAAGGAAGTAAGCAAACCATAGTAACAGAACCCTGGGACCAAGTGAGGGTCCCCTCCACCCACTTCAGTTAGAAAATACTTTGTTTATAAAAGGAGTCCCAAGCCAGGACATAGTTTATTTACAGTGCCCCACCTCTGGGTGGCCCCTATGTTCTGAGCATGCTCAGTTTACAGGTGAAGGCTTCAACGTTGTTGCTGTGACTCATCTGTAAATACAGCCTCCAGAAGAAGAAAGTTTAGATAAGCTGTATTTTTTTTCCTTTTGTTCACTTTAAGGTCTATAAGCAATTTAATCACTTCTTAGACTTGGTTATAAAACTAAAATTCAAAGTGATATTGCAAGGTTTTCTGACTAAATCATTTAATACAATTTTATTTATAAAATAAACTTTTTGGTCTATTGAGGCTATTGAGAATAAACCTCAAGTTTCACTCATTCATCAGTGTCTTCTTTAACATACTTGGAGGTATAATGTAGGTAATAAAAGAGTGATTCATTTATTCAAAAAATATTTATTCAGAATCCACCCAGTCTTGTTCTCTGAGTTCTCTTCACCTAGAAATAAAGAGAGACACCGGTCCCTTATCCACAATAACAATAACAATCAGGGAGGCTAGGGTGATCTAGCGCTTCAAAGGGCTAACTTAGGTTGGGGAAACTGAGGAAATGAGTCTGATTTATAAGAAGTCACTGCATTCATTCACCAGGGCTCCATAGCAAGGTCCCACAAACTCAGTGACTTAACTACAAAGGTTATCTCACACATCTAGAGGCTAGACATCAGAGATCCAGGTGTTGGCAGGGTTGGTTCTGTTAGCATGTGACTGAGGGGGTACCCTGGGACCCCCAAAATTACATGCTCTGATAGGATCCGACCATCCATGCACACAAAAATAAAACATATTAACATACTTAGTATGAAAGAACTTGAACAGAATTAGTGTGCATAGAGAGAAGAGAAGGATAATTGTTTCCCAATAAAACACCCAAAGTCACCCATCCCCTTGTGGGTAAAGCCAAACTAAGCAGGGTCAGTCTGAGGCAGGGCTGCTGAGATCTCTCCACTTTCTGGCAGGGAACCACAGGAAGAGGACAGAATGGGCCAGGTGAGTATGGGAAAAGGAGCAAGATCAAAGTTCAAAGCCATCTAACATGTCTCCTTTCAGTCCCCCAAGTCTCTGGAGCAAGTCCAAAGCTGAGAAGCAAGAACTCTTCTTCGTCACCTGTCTCTCCAGAGCCACCTGCCTTAAAAAGCTTCACTTGGCCATTCAGTTTGCCCCCTGGTTCCCAGTCACTACTCCAAGGGGTATGAACATGGAGCCTCCCTTTTATGGAGATGACCATTAAAGTTCCTTCTGATTGTTGTGTGGGAGACTCTGTTGCACGCTTCTCTGGTTTCCAGTGCTTCACCCGCCATCCTTGGACTGCCTTGTTTTTTGGGTTTTGTTTTTTTCTTTCTTTCTGGGTGAGACAGGAGAGGACTGCCGCTCGGGGTGGGTTTCCTCCCTCCCGGGATCGAAGTGCTGCATGCTGCAGCAGCTGCAGATAGCTTCATTATGCTGAGATTTAACCCCTTGCATCACCAAGGAGACATTGGACTTCCTTGTTCTGCAGAAGCATCGCTTCATCTCTGCCTTCACCTTCACACCCTGCTCTCTGCACACATACTGCTCTTAGTGACCAAATGTTCCCTACCAGCACCCTGACTGGGGATGTCTACCTCCAGGATGGTAAACACATTTCTCTTGTTCAAGCCCCCCAGTTTTTCACATTTTGTAGCAAACTAACATCTGGAGCAAAACTCAATGTTATACAATAATCTGTATTCTTAACTCCTACTTTAAGGAAACTCTCATAAAACTTGAAATATATTATCGCCTCAGAAATGTCAAAAACTTACTATCTAGAAGAAGTTTTCTGAAGTTCAAATGAAAAATTATTTTGAAGAAATAGCCTCTGTATTTTGGATTCTTCCCATCAATGAACACTTGTCATTGCATGGATGTAAGATCATCTACTTTCTTTTCAACTTTGATTCATATTTTTTTAAAAGATTTATTTATTTATGCATACAAGCACTGGGGTACAGGCCAGAGGTGTGGGGGCGGTGAGAGGATTCACCACAGAGAGCAGGGAGCAGAACAGGCAGATCAACAGATGTACACTGCTGAGGGGAGCAGCGGGCACAGCAGGAGAGGTCTGCCGCGCCATGTGGGTCCTCTTCCTGGTCGGCAGCAGGGATTTAACTTGTGCTGCAGTGGCTGCTGTTTGCTTTATAGTGCGTTGTTTAACCCACTGCGCCACCAGGGAGGCCCTGCTTCATATTTTGATATCAAAGTAGACACACTCTAATTACATGTTTTATAATTAGAATAAGTGAGTAGAATCATTAAATCTCATGTGTTTTCCAATAGCAATCCAAACCAACAGCAAGGTTTTATTCTTGAGCTAATCTTTTTTGCACTAAATTAATACATCATGTTGACCACATAAAAGCCATGTACAGTTTTTAACCCCTTATTACCAAAATAGTAGTATAAGAAGCCACCAGTATCATTCATGAAAAAGTCCTTTTTTTCTTCCTTATTTCTGAGCTTACTTCTGAAACCAAACCCTACCTATCTTTACAGCATAACACTCTCACATGCTGTCTTCCTTGGGGCTACCAGAGCTGGAATTGGAGGGAGAATTGCCACCCCAGTTTATCTTGTCATCAGGAGCCCTGCACCTGGTCCATTAATAAAAATAGTGAATGTTCTTTCCCACTAGTTCCACGATGCTCTGAGTCAGCCAAGGTACAGATTCCCTCAGATATGATTCCCCCAGAAGTCTCCAAAGCCAAGTGAAAAACTGGCAACAGCAAAAAAAGCACCAGTTTTCCTTTCAAAGTGTCGGATCAATACACCAGTCAATTGACTTAATCTAAAAAAAAAAAAAGAAGAAGAAGAAGAAGAAGAAGAAGAAGAAGAAGAAGAAGCCCATGAATCTAAGGCAGCAAGCATAATTACCCTCTTACAGCATCCCACTGTCCTGAAGTAGACACCACTCCATCTCACTACCCTTAGGTGGGATCATTATCAACGAATGGAAGAAGCAGGTCTCTCCCTTAATTTCTAACTAATTTCTTTTGTCTTTCCAGCTCCTGGTGACAGAGGCTGTAAGTTCTTCTGAGATGAATAGCAGAAGACAGTGCAACAAATTAATACAAATGAAGTCATTCCTGAGTGACTCCATCTGCTTTAGAAATAAGGCTCGGACAATAATGTGGCCAAGAGCCAAATAATTAGGCCTGACTCCAAATGAAGGCACACAGGTAACTTATAGCTTCATTAACTCTCTTCAAGAAGGCAGACATCCAAAAACTAACCTTAATAGAGGCAGCATATGATCCATTGACAATCTGTTTGATATTAAAAAATGAACTTTGTTTTTGCAACATTGCATGAGCAGTAGGCAAATAACATATGCAACTCAGAAATACCAGGGACCCAGGGCATGGTTTGGCATCTTAGATGCCAGTTTGGAAATTTGGAAAATAAAGACCTTAATTTTTGTTTACAGAATTTAATCAAAAGGCATTAATAATCTAGCAACTAAGGAAGGCACATAAGGTGTCTGCAAGTGTCTTTTCTCTGTAATCAACAGGAAGATTATTAGGTAATAACAAATGTTATTCATCTTCATAATGGCTAAATGACAGCCTATTTAAAAATAATAAATGACTACTCCTCATTTGACTAGTACAGGGTGAACATGACCTTCACGTATTTTAAGCAAACAAGTCCTCTTTTCAAAGACTTCAGGAGTCCTTTAATTGATAATGATGAGCTGGTTTATCTTTACCAAGGGATGCTAAACCTTTTAAGATGCTGTTTAAATTGAGATAATTTTATACAGCTCCCTGAGTTAGAAGGGGCCCTAATGGTCTCACACTGACTTTCTTTCATAAACAAGATACTAATGAACCACGAAAGTAATTAGTTAACTTGTATAGAAACTTTATGTAGAAATGTCTCTTCTTTGTCCTTCCTCAGATTTTTCTATTGTGTAACTGTTGAGTTTGATTCATAGGTCAAAAACATTTGAAGATGTTAAAACCGGAATTTAAAGATCATCTTTATTTTCTTTCAAGTATAAGAATTGTGCTTTCCTCATCACTGACGGTAGCAGGACTTCAAGTGAAAGTTCTCTTTGGCCTCTAAACACTTTTGACAATCACACTGAGCATAACTTACAAATGCCTCCTGGGAATATAAGTTTTCAGCTTCCCATTTCTCCTATCCAGTATTTCCAGTGACGTCACATGATCATTCGCTCCAGGGTGGCATGGCAGGTGGGCCCTGCAGAGACCAGGTACACACCCCTGAGGTATAACTAGCCTTCCTGACACAGCCAAGAGTACAGAGCAGCTGCTACAGCTCACAGCGCATGACATGAACTAGTCACACTATTTGGGGCCTTATTCATTTCCCAGAGCCCTGCCACGGAAACAGATTAATGGTCCCCAGACTATGTCCACATTTGAGTCCCTGAAACCTGTGAATATGTTACCATATGGTCAGAGACTCTACAGGCATGTCAGGATCCTAACACAGGAGGAGGCTGGAATAATATGCTTTGAAGATGGGGAAAGGACCCCAAGCTATGATGCAGGCAGTCTCCAGAAGCTGGAAAAGCTGATGAAACAAATCCTTCCCTCAAGCGTCCAGAAGGAACATAGCTGCTGATACCTTGATGTTAACCCACTGGAACTTGTTTTGGACTTCCGGCATCCCCAGACATGAAACAATAAATGTGCATTGTTTTACGCCACTAAGTAAGTGGTAATTTGTTACAGCAGTCACGGGAAGCTGACACACCTACAGATGCCTTTGGAGTTCTAATCTAAAAACTGCTCAGTGGCCATTCCTCACAGAGGGGTGTTCGTATGAATAACAAAAGTGTCACCGTATAGATTTAGAAGTAAAGCAATGGTAGGATTTCAGGGAGAAAATTTAAACCCCAGATTTAGCTAGCTGTTTCTTTTCTATGTCAGGTACATATTGCGATGTGTTTTCTTTGGATGTTAAGTCACTTCAACACACGTTATAAGAAACCAGCTAGCATTTTCTTTAACCATAGGCAATATTATTTATATTTTAAGCTTATATTTCCTCTTCTATAGACTGACAGGGTTCAATTAAATGTTCTCTGTTTATTCCCAGTTTTAAGATCCTAAGTTTCTACTCTAAGCCAGAGTTTTCTGCTAATTTCTACAGTGTGCAGATATGTTTCCACTTCTACTTCACAAGGAGGTAAGTTTTCCTCTGCCTTATTTGATGATAATCCTGATTATTTCACCTTCATCTCCCATTTCCTCCAAAGGAATTTTGCTGCAAATCAGCAGAGGTTATTTGTCATCGACCTGCCTTTCTCGGGGACTGAGTACACACATTGATTTTGTAACACGGTTAGCAAATTATCTTCATAAATCAGCTAATAGCCAAACAAGTAATGTCACAGACAAAAGCAAAATGTATCTTAGTCTTCAAAGACAGTGGTGTGCTTTTATTTCTAAAAAGTTATGTGATGTATACCAACAAATAACTGTAACTAAAACGGTCTTTAAAAGTCTTTGTCCCATACTCTTGGGACAAATTGTGAGACTGTCATCCTCAAGTCTGTGACTGTCCTAAATGAACCAATCTAAAGTAGCATGCCAGTCGGGAGAAGGGGAAGGGGCTGTTTTCTGATAAAGCTTTAGGTGCATAGTTTAAGTTAACAAGACATGGCAAGAGCAGGTGGGTAATTCGATGTTCACACACTGTAATGGGCCAAAGGCTAATTACTATTCACTGTAAAATGAACATAAAAGTAGTAATTATGCCTTCCTCCTAGTTGATGTGATGTATTAAAAGCTATCAGCTTCACCTTCTGTAATAACAGCTTTTGTCTGTTTGTACCAGGACGTGCGACAATAAGATGGATGTGGAAGGGGAGGTAAAGTGACTATGTACAAAAGCATTGGAGTCTCACAGTTCCATCTTCTGTGCTCAAGACACAAAGGGCAGGTGAAGCCCCATGGCAGAGAAATATCATTTGTAAATATGATGCTCTTCTTTCCTGGCAGTGAAATGCTGCCAAGTTAACTGTTCAAGGGGAGATTTTTCCCTTGCTGACTGTTGGAGTCATGTGGGAATCAAAGACAAAGATCAATTTCACCAGGGGAAAATACAAACCAAGTTCAGATTGTCAGCAACAGGAGAGCATGTGAGTGGTGCTGGCAGGCTGAGCTGAGTGTCCATCATCTTCATCTTTGCCAGAAGCCTCCAACAAACAAGATTAATCAATATTCTCATTATAGACCAAATCAAGACCTTGAAAATTACTCTTATCAGATGTAGAAAAGATAAAGAGTAAGATTCAACTGTGCCAATATTGCAGAAAAATTCACATTTAGAACTATAATGAAAATTATAAGCATTTGACAGAAAAAAAAAACCCTCTCTCTTCCATGCATAGGGAATGATGTTGAACAGCTGCACATGAATTGCAGAGGGAATTCTCAATTCCAGCTCAGGACAATGAAAGCCTTGTCTGTCAAGGGCCTACCACTAAAGAAAACTTTAGAGATATACCTCTAACCAGTGAGTTTCTAACCAGCCATGAAAGGATTCTTCCATGCATATTGAACACTGCTCCCCTGCCTCACTCTGTCTCAGCTTGTTATCTGCTTTTCAGCCAGAACCTACCACTGGTTTATGGAGACTCTCCTCTTGCATCTACCTCCAGCACCATGGACAGGGACCTACCGGCTCTTGGTCATCTCCAATGTGACATGAGGCTTGAGGACCATGCAAGGAGTAGCCCTGGCCATTATGGCCTGGTAGTTTCAGGACCTCACCCTGGAATCAGAGGATCAGGTACTCAGCAGAGTCGAGAGAGCTGTATATGAACAGCCAACACATGTGACTTGGGAAACATAATGGATAAGGGTGATATAATAGCCCACCCTTGCACAATTAATGCAGTGATCTTCATTAAGTTTAAATTGATGCCAATGTGAAGATAATTTAAGGAGAAAACTTTTATATTTAGTATTAAAAGATGTCAGCCTAGAGTAAGGATTTTCCCAGGATTATTTCTATTTTTGCTTCAATCCACACTTCCTTGGGACATTGTTTTGATGGCCAAATTTTTAAAAAGAAAGCTCCAGTCAAAGTTTAGTAAGGGAGATACAGTTTAACATCGCTTGCACTCAAAAACTTGAAGGACTTGCAGAACCATTGCTTAGAATCTAAGTTTAGGCTTCAGTGTTGGCTTCCAGCGATCACAAGGTACTAAAAATATGCTGATCTGTGCCAGGAAAATATCAGCACCAGCGTCATCTGACCACCAGGTTTTGTTTGACTTGTGTCTGCCTGCCCCCTGCCCAGAGTCATCCCAGACCATGAGACAGCTACCCGTGTGCCCAAGCCCCAAGTCCATTGTCAGGATGGATAAGCTTGGGAACTGCATGACCTAGAAGTTTTTCAAAGATAGACCTTAACCTCACCCAGTCATTTTGTCACGATTAAGACAAGTCAGGAGGGTTGTGAGTACATCTGCAGTACAAATTACATCCCAGTGTTCTAAAGCATTCCACCCTGCGGCATTGCAATCCAATACTGATTCTATTTAGAGTGAAAAGAATTATTTGGTGACAAAATTTAAATTTATACTGTATAAAAACTCAATTTTTAAAAAAAAATCTCTACTTGCAGATATATTATGACAATGATGCTACAGCTGCCGACTTTCCTTAACTTCTTCATAGAAATGATGGAATCCAAAATACAGTGAACAGCTTCTTTTCATTTGTTTAACAATAGTTTCCCTCATGAAGATCAAGCTGAGACCACCTAGCATCCCCTGACTTAGCTGGTCTAATTATACTGCATGGTTTTTCTTTAATCTTACTGTTTTAGAATTTGTCTGAAACAGGCTTTACTGCCTCTGTGTCCCCATCATTCTTAGCTTGCATCCTGATTTTATGTACCCTTGTCTGCTCAAGGAGATTACTAAGGTTACTGATGTGTTTTTAATGTAAATATCCTCCTTTTGTCATAGAAAGAGAAAATTACAAAGATGTCAAGTAATATTGCATGTAAATAAGCCTTCTCACCTCAGCTAACGCTGAATGTCTGTCACTTAGTAAATAAACTGGCATCAGAACAGGATTAATGCCAATGATCCACTGCAGGTTGCTACTTGGAGGCAAGACAAAAAAGCAAAGACTACAAAATACTAATGATTCTTCTGGGTGTCGGTACTGCCTGCTTTCCATAGAACTTACAGTTCTGAATTTGGTCTTTCTGCTATTAACATGTTTGTGGGCCATTAACATATGGACCCTGCTAATGTACAAAAGCCAAATGACTCTCTGGGGATCGGGCAGATGACCTGGGTGTTAGCAGTAATTCTGAGCTTCATATTTTCAGTTTATTCCTAAAAATGTAAAGACAGTGAAGGGCATACCATCCACTCTGGGTCAGCTATCATTAGCGACTAAAAGCTAGGGGGGGCCAGGCAGACATTAATGTGAGTATGTACAGGTGAGTGAGAACTAAAGAGAGACAAGAGATAAATCCTACTTGGTCATAGTGGATTATCTTGTTGACACATTGTTGGATTCTGTTGGCTAAGATTTTATTGAGGATTTTTGCGTTGGTGTTCATTGGTCTATAGTTCTTTTTTTGTGTTGTCCTTGTTAGGTTTTGGTATCAGTGTGATGTTGGCTTCATAAAATGTGTTTAGTAGAACTCCTTCTTTTTCAGTTTTTTGAAATAATCTGTGTAGGATAGGTACTAATTCATTTCTGAATGTTTTGTAGAATTCATTTGTAAAGCTGTCTGGTCCTGGACTTCTATTTTGGGAAGGGTTTTGACTACTGTTTCAATTTCACTACTTGTAACAAGTCAGAAGACAAAAGAAAAATACCAGATGGTTTCCCCCCAGGAGGAATATAAGGGAACCAAATAAGTGATTAAGGAAAAGAATATTAACAATAATAATAATAATAATACAACAAAAACAAAAAAACAAGGACAAATTGGGGACACTTGGTGGGGAGGAAGGAGAGAGAGGGTTGAGGACAGATAAGAGCCCAAGGGACTGAGGTGATGGTGCACTGGTGAAATGATGGTGGGAAATCCATGGGGATCACAATTGAAGTCAAATATATATATAAGTAAAGAAGGAAAAAGGAAGAAAGACAAGAGAAAACAGTCCCTAAACCAGGGATCAGCCAGCAGAACCCACAGTATGGGCTCTGCAAAGCCGGAAATGTTTGCCTTCTGGACCCTGCCTACGCCCGCTCTCAACACTCCGACACAAACACGGAAGCCAGTTTATGGATGGCATTCAGGGGTACAAAAGGCTGCAGAAAATAGGACATTCTGCAGGGCCAACCTGCTTGTCTCGACATGTGCATGTGCTTTAGTGAGCAGACACTGGGATGAGAGCCTGTGTACAGTGGCTTCTTGAGGAATACTCCCAGGAAAGCCAGTAAGGAGAGCCGGTGGGGAGTCAGGGAAAGAAGCAAAGCAAATGGGAAATTTCTGGCCCATATCTGAGTGGAAAAGGAGATGGCTTCCATAGTCATGCACCAATCATTGGCTGGGAATGTGGGGTGGAGATACAAATTCTTTTTTGTTTTTCTTTTAAAGATTTATTTATTTATGCTGGGGCACAGGCCAGAGTCGAGGGAGGTGAGAGGATTCACCAGAGACAGAGCAGGGAGCAGAACAGGCAGACAGACTGAAACACACTGCTGAGGAGAGCAGCGATCAAGACAGGAGAGGTCTGCTGCACCATATGGGTCCCCTCCCTGCCCAGGGATCGAACTCGCGCTGCTGTGCTGTGGATGCTTCACGCAACCTGCCGCGCCACCAGGGAAACCCAAGATACAAATTCTTAAGCAATTTTTTTTTCTGCTCTAAGGGAAAAAGCAAAGCAGCCCCATTACAACATGAGCCAAACTCGCAAGTGTGACTCACTCAAAGTGAAGTCCACAGAAACTGGGTGATGGGCACTGGAACCCACAGAACATGAAAGGCAAAGCGAGGGACCTGGATGGAACACAGAGCTAGTTCTGGTGTGTGCGCACATGCTGAGAGGCAGCAGGAAGGATTTCATGCTGAGAGGCAAATGATGACCTCAGCAAACGCTCTTATCAAACTCATCTAGAGGCCTTTTGTGGGGAGATGTCCCAGTTCCCAGGATGAAACACAATGATAATCATAATAATGATGGTTAATATTTATTTGAATATTTCAACATGTATGATAGATGCATCATTTTATTTGATCTAACAACCTAGCAGTTTGTATCATTGTCCTTTTTTTAGAGATGAGGGACATAGGGCTATAAAGGCTTGGCTAAATGACCCAAAGATACTCAGAAAGGAAGCAGGAGGCATGAAGGGGATCTGAGTCTGTCTTACTCTGAATACCCTTAGTCTTCCCACTGTGCCACCTCCTGAGCCACAAAATACAAAGGGAGAGGGGCCTCCCTGGTGATGCAGTGGGTTAAGCAACGCACTATGAAGCAAACAGCAGCCACTGCCGCACAAGTTCGATCCCTGCCCCTGGCAGGGGAGGTGACCCACATGGTGCAGCAGACCTCTCCTGCCTCATCTGCTCCTCCCCTCAGCAGTGTATTTTTTTTAAGATTTTATTTATTTATACATACAAGAACTGGGGTAAAGGTCAGATGTGCAGGGGGTGAGAGGAGTCACCAGAGACAAAGTGGGGAACAGAACAGGAAGATTAACTGAAATAAATATATATATGGGGAGCTGTTCCCTACAAAAGCTGAAAACATATAGACAACAAGCAATGTTGTGATGGAGCAATTTTGAGACATAGTACATGTAAAAACCTCTGAGAATGAAAACACACACAGACACACACACACACAAGGTGGAGGGGTGGTGAAGAGGGAGAGAGGGAAGGAGGGTTAGATCCTATTTAATCATCTCATTCAGGAGGCCTATGACTCCCATGTGACACTGTCTGCACAAACTGCAGGGCGGGCCATGTGCCAGGACTTGTACAACTTAGAATGAGATGGTTCTATTGTGGTTTAGGTTTTTCAAGCTATTTTTAACAAACAAAACTTATTTCTTAGATAATTCAGCTTGCAGATTTATACCAGATTCTAGGAGGAAAGGCCTATCTGTCTTTTATAGCGATAGTTCTCAAACTTTGCTGTGCATCTGAGTTGCCTGGGGAGTACACTTAAATGCACATTCCCAGATCCCACTCTCTGAAATTCTGTTTCAGTTTATCTAGGTGAGACACAGGCATCTGAACTTCTCACAGGAAATTCAAAGCAGATGGCCCATAAATTGTGATTTAGAAAGCGCTATTCTACAACATTAGCAAGAATAACAAAAAGAACCTTCTTGATCCAGGATTCTCACCTGATCTGCTACTATGGTGATATCAGATATAGATGATAGTTGGATGGATGGATGGATGGACGGACGGACGGATGGATGGGCAACAGACAGAGAAACTAGCTGGACTCCAGACAGGTATGGTGAGAATTTTCACTTAAACATGAGTTACTCATATGTGACTCCTGTGTATGTAATCTAATTACTCATCTAAAGTTGGAAATTAAAGCTGTTAATTTCTGATATCAAGTGCAATGGACTAGGTCCAGATATATTCTTGAATATAAATATGTGCACCAATCCAGTGTTATTTTTTTTTTCTTTCAGAAATTCAAAAATGAGTAGGAGGAAGAACAATTTGGTGTGCTGGCCAAATTCTATTCTGGGGTAATTAAAATCTGCCTACTTAAAATTCTTTTTGTAAATTTCAGTAGCTACAAGCTTCCTTCTCACTTCCCGTTCTCCAGGACCCCAGAGTGGTGCCTCTGTGAGCCGATGGCCCAATGACCCCACGTGACACTGTCTGCAGAGAATGCAGAGCGGGCCATGTGTCCATCTCAATGTGAATCGTATCAGCCATGGAAAGCAACGTACTATCTAGAAACGTATTCAGTTGCCATGTCCATGTTTAGCTTTAGTTCCAGAGCGTTAAAAAGTCTATTTCTAATGTGCCTGCATTTGGATCTTGTAAGGATAGCTTGATATAAACAAGTAAATTCATACTAAATTAATATACATGATTTATTGAGAGTGCATATCTCATTATCTAGATAAATAGCAACTTGTTCTAGAAAGGGCATTCTTGTGCTATGCTGTTTTGTTTTGTTTTGTTTTTTTTCTTCCCAAGTCATTCCAGTGTGGTCTGGAAATGTTTGTTCAGAGTGAAAGGCTTGTGTTCCTTCTTTTTCTAAGGATTTTCAAATAGTTTGTATACAACAATGCTCTTTAATAAAACAAAGAGCATTGTTTTATTTTAGCAGCAAAATGAATTGGGGGGGAGAGAGCGTGAAAGAGACAGAGATAGAGACAGACAGGGAAGGAGGAGGAGGAGGAAGAGAGAGAAAGAGAGAGAGAGAGAGAGAGAGAGAGAGAGAGAGAGAGAGAGACTACTGCATGGTCCACAAATGAAGGGGTGCATTGTATCACCAGATGGCAAGTGGGGTACAGCCGAGTGCAGCCGTTAGAAGCAAAAACACTCACTATAATTTCTGATATTGTATTTCTGTCTAAATACAGTGACAAAGCTCTTTTGACTGGCTTTAGCATTTGTGATGCAACAAGGAAATGTGTTTGGCAGCAAAAGAACCCAGAAGGCAAGATCCCACAGGGACAAAACTGGTCTACCGAAACAGAAATGCAACAAAGGCAGTAGACTCACATGGCTGGTTTTGAAATGATACAGAAGACTACGCACATTCTGGAATGAAAACTCACGAAGCCTTCAAGATGGAAACAGATTTTGCTCCCACTAGTTCAAGTTACTCCTCTGTTTAGTCACAGGCCGGTTTCAATAAGCAGAGACTCCCAAATGTGACTAAGACTATGGCTCTTTTGAGTTTTCTGTGAAGCTGAGCTTTGCAGACCTCTCACCAAGCTGAATTTTTTCGTTACTTTGATGTTAAAAATCTAAGTACAAAATATCAATACTATCAAAAGAACTCTAATCAGGATGTAGAAAAACATGAGAACAAAAAGGGAGTAAATTTTGAAATCAAAGGACACCAAGTGAAAACAACATTAAAAAGTATAAAAAGCTAGAAAATAAACCCCTCATTTTACTCATTTTCATAGAGTTTTACATATTAAGGGGATAATTTTTTATAAGTAATAATGCTACCCTATTCTAGCAAATCGAAATGTTTAGAAAAATAAAGAGGTTGAATAGAGGACTTCTGGCTGAGAAATATGCAGCTTTTTATTTGAAAATGCTCAGTAATGTCTTGGTTGATTGAAATTGTTAATCAAGGTAAAAGATGTATGATTTAAGCAATTACAGAACAAATATAGTTTCTTATTTTCAAGACACACAGTGGATGCCTAACCAGGATTCTCATAAACCTTTTGAATTATTTCATACCTTCGATGTTTTTATTTACTCTTGTGTCTCTCTTCCCTTCTTTCTGTTTCTTCCCTTTCTCTCTAACACATGCTGGCTGTCTATAATAATATTCCAGATTTTCCATTATCCCCAACCCACATCAGGTAGCCAATAACAATTTGGTACATAAATAAATGAATGACTGGTGGACAAATGGGTAGATGAGAAAACAAATGCATAAATAAACAAATGACTGAGTGCTGTGTTAGGCCAGGAGTGCAGATTCTGGGATGGGGCATGTGCAGGGGATTCCCTGGGTTATACTCATGGTTTAGGCAAAGAGAATGTATTTCCACTCACCTCAACCAAGAAGGGGAGGGGCATAACTTTGAACAAGGCAGGTCCTTCAATGAAGGATAAATGCCAGAGAAGGTTTGTGATAGAACAAGCAAATGTAAAATACCTATAATAGAACAAGTCTAGATATAGTAGGAGCCCCATCAAATGTTAGTTCCCCTGCTTAAACCACCTATTAAAAATGTTACTGCTTTGAGGACATGAAGCATTGATTAATGACCATCAGAGATAGGAACCTCCTAGTTAACTGTGGTTTTATTATACAATTGAGGTTTTACTGTTTCCTTGTATGGAGAATAGGTGTATATCATGTCATGTCATGAGGTGAATATAAGCATACAAAGCTTATTTTATAAGTTGCTGCAAAATACATGTTAATTAGTCATACTTCATGTCATCTCTCAAATGATTTAATGGTCTTCATGAAAGCTATACCATGAATGCAAAAATACATGCACATGGACATGAAAACTTGTACATATATTGGAACCGAAAAAACATACAAATTAGAATGAGAACTGCAGAAATACAAAAACAACACAGCTAGTAGACCAGAAAGTCTTTTATCAGAGCCATAAATCAGATATAATTTTACATAATAAGAAACTGAGGTACAGAGAAATTAAATGATTTATCCAAGATTCAGTAGCTAAGATATTATTCATAATTCTTTAGACTTATATCAAATTGTTTTAAAAAGAGAAGAATTGACTGTCTAGTTGAACTTATTGTGTAGCTGATAAGCCCAGGAATAGTTTTTAAACTTTATTTTAGATAGTCAAAATGGAAAGGTTATTTCTGGAAAAGAATCTGGGATATTTTCTATTGCTAATTCCCAAGGACTTCTATTATTATTCCTTTTTAAAGGGAATATATGAATTAACTTGAAAATTTTGTTGAACTAAGATTGGTGATACATCATATAGATTGCAGGTATACAGTATCATAATTTAACATTTGCATATACTACATTATGATCTTCACCAAAAGTCTAGTTTCCATTTACCCCCATATTACCCTTTACCCAACCCCACTTCCCTTTTTCCCTCTGGTAACCACCATTTTGCTCCTATAATCTAACCATTTGTTTTTGTTTTGTTTTATTTATTTTCCTATATCAGTAAAATAATCTGGTATTCGTCTTTCTCTGTCTGACATATTGCACTTAGTATAATACTAGTATAATACTGTCTAGATTCATCCATGTTGCAACAAGCAACAAGTGGCAAAATTTCACCTTTTTAAAACTATGTTGTATGTATAGTCATATGTCACATAGGATGTTTTGCTCAACAACAAACTACCTACATGATGGTAGTCCCTATATACAGCCTTTTATAGCAGGTTGTACAATCTAGGTTTGCATAAGTATACTCTGTGACATTTGCACAATGATAAAACCGCCTAAGGATATATTTCTCAGAATGTGTCCCAAGGAATAATTTTAGACCTAGGTGGAGCCAAGGCTTCATACTACATCATCAGGACCCATTGTTCCTCCATTTCTTAAGTTCTGTTTTCCCCATGTTGCTGTACTGGCAGACCCTTCACTCATGGTGACAGAATGGCTGCCAACTGCTCAACTTTCATAGCCACCCCTCTATATAAAAGAGAAGCAAGGGTTGAGGGCAGACGGGAACACGGGGGACTGAGGTGATGGTGCACTGGTGATATGGTGATGGGGAATACATGGGGATTACAATTGATGTCAAATATAAATAAAAAAGTTAATAATAATAAAAAAGCAGAAAAAATAAAGTTTTAAACAAAAAATAAACAAAATATGCCCCTTTAAAGAGAGAGAGGGAGAGAAACAAGTCAGTGCCTGTCTTATTTTCCTGGAAGTACTAAGACTAAACTAAGTATTTCAGTAAAGTGGATGAAACATTGTGACTGACCAAGTTCCTTTTCACATGGAAAAGTAGACTCAGATCCCCTCTAATCACATAAGGGTAGATTTCCAATGGTTAAGCCTCCAAGCATCCAGTGGATATTGATTTGATCTGATTCATACTTGAAAAGGATATATGAATTCCAGCAGTAGGTGGGGATAGGTATGCAAAAAAGATGTTCACGTTTTAAGAAAAATAAATGTTAGTGCTGGGTCTCTAGTTCAGACTTATCTGACTTCAAATTTTATAATCAAGTCTAACCATATCTCTATAGCAAATTCAATAGCACATTCAATAACTGGGCTTTTCAGCACTGCATCCAGAAAAATTCAGATAGGACACCAGAATGAAATGGAGTAACAGCAACTGTGTTACCTAAGTATGAAATTTTCTGAAATCTCTTCATTCTTAAGTCACAGATATACTAAGTACATGTCCTTTAAAAATATCCATAAAGTTTGTCACTTCATATCACAAAAAAAGGATCACAATCCAATTCCATGCTGCTAAGAGCCAATGAATATAAAAAAAAATAAAATTCTCACTCTCCACTTGACTTTGATAAAAGGCTTGGCAATTTAAGATAATATTTTTGTCAAAGGCTTGGATGAAGCAACTCTATGCTGGTGACTGAGTGAAGATCTGCTCACTCTAGCCAAACTACAAAAGAACAAGATAGAAGTTCATGGACAGACACTGGGGAGTCTCACCGAGCCTCTCACTTGTATGAATGAACAAGGAAGTCCTACAGGCAAAGCCAAGATTTTTCTTAAGGAACAGTTCCAGGTGTTCCTAAAAACAGTTAATTTGACACTTTGCTTTTTGAATGAATAATCATTTCAGGCATACAAATTCTGAACATGACCAGATGATTTTTATCTAGAAAGGATCATTGCATCTTGTAGTCCCATACGATCATGGGAGTGATGAGGATGGCACAGGTTATTATCTTTTTTCCCTAGATAACGGGTTGCTAAAGAAGATTTAAAGACATGCTTCCCAAGTGTTAAAGATTATACATACATTACCTTTACTGTGAATTACTTAATATATATAGAAGACAGATAGACAGGTAGGCATCTATCAATCTACACATATAGATAGGAACATAAACATATCTCTAAATATTTATGTATAATTGCAATTTTTAAACTATGCTTTAAAATTCAGTATCATTTTAAGTACTCAAACAGTAATAAAAGTTCATCAGTGGCTTTGAGTCTTGCTACTTCGCTCTTGGTTCAGCTGGACATTTGAAATGACTCAGGTTGAAAGCCAGAGACTGCATGTTTGGCTGCCAGAGGCCCTTCAAATTGCAAACCTAGGTTAGTTCACTCCAAACAACAGGAAGCTGTGCCTCTTTGAAACAGGAAACAGATATTCTATAACTTGCATTACTAAAGATAATCAAACCCACTCTGTACCTCTCAAGGTCATCAACGCAATAATAGGGGGATGGAGTGAGTGGAGGCAAGGCACAAAGTTTAAATTCCACCGGCCCATGTATAGGTGAAACCTTGAACCAATCACTTAATTATAACTAAACTATTCCTGGAGACAGCCCTATTGATGGGCATTTGTCCTAATACAAAAACCTTCCCAACACCTGAAATAAATTCATCATTCACTATTCACTGCTTGTGAGCAGATTAATTCAGTCCAGATATGAGCCTGCATGAATTATACCTAAAGTTCTCATTAGGATTCTTTTTTGCATGGAAATAATGTCTCATCATATATAACTTTGTGAGGAAATTAAAGTACATACAACTGCTTGGTATGCAAAACCAGCCCTAACCTGCTGTCATGAAGGGGTGATTTGTGAGGGACATTTCTCCTTATACTTCAATTCTCCTAATTACTGCAATTCTATAGAAGCCTAAAATTACTAAAGTCGAGATTTTCATTCCAACACTCTTATGGTCTATTTATCAACCAGTTACTGCAGTTATTACATGTGAGAAAATATTATCCCTAAATGGTTTCCATGATCCTGTGTTATCTAAGTGATAAAGCCAATAACTAACTTCTTTCCTGGTCATGTGATATTTACTTGGCATAATATCAAAATTTAGAAACTGATGCCATTGCAGAAACAAATATTATAATTAGGACATGTATTTATTTCCATTAAAACTAATTTTAATCCTGACATTTTATGTAAAAAATGAAAATATAGTGAAGTATTTTCTTTAAAAGTCACTAAAAAGAATAAAAATTAATAAAAGGAAATTAACAGATGCCAATATTTTGCTTAAGTTTTTAGAGTATCAGACATGATTTTGCTTCATTAAATGGTCTATTTTTATAACATCTAACTTTCAAATAAAGAGAGAAAATTCACATTGGACTAGAACAAAATTCCTCTGAAAATACTTTTGGAATCTAATACCACCTCAAATAAGTTATTGATGATTCGTGTTACCACTGAGAATTCTAAAACAAATGACTACAAAGGATCAAATTAGTGTAAATGTTTTCCATCATTAGGATAGTTTAGCTAGCCACATAATTTTTCCTGTTTTAAAATGTAATAGTAATTAGAGTTCGGTAGAGTTCCCTAGTTTGCAAAATTGATCCTTAAAAGAATGCCATAAGAGTTTAAAATTACTGGCAATTGAGAAAGCAATAATGGTGGTATTATTTTTTTATTAGTTCAAATATAAATTTATTCAGTTTATAAATTCAGTATATATATATCCCTGTTGACTTTACACTATCTTTTCCTGGTAGATGATCACTTTTTGCTTGTGTACAGCAGCCAAAGTAAACAGTTGTCCAATTATTTGCTTAATGTAGAAGTGCCTAATTAATTTACAAACCGTGGAATTATAAGGAATAATTGTCAAGTTCTCATTTTTAGGAGATTGGACTATCTCTCCACAGAAAAGTGCAGGAGCGACTAGTGGTTACAAGAGTGGATTAAGGAGATGGAACTCTTAGATTTGAATTCTATCCTGGCCACTGAGATACCTTTAAAAAGTGTTTTAGCCCTTGTTGGCCTCCATTTCCTCACTGTAGCAAGGCACAGTGACAGAATGGCAGGGAGTGGGGAGGGTTGTAAGTGGTAAACCTTCTGCTCTAGGATGGCGCCTTGAGACCAATAACATGAAAAATGTTGCACACTCTTTTCAATACAAAAATTATTTTTCTTCTTTAATCCATCTGACTTGAAAACTTAGACTAGAAAGTACTTCATATCTGAAACTACTACTTTATTTTAAATTCATACACATTATTGCCTACTGTTCAGCAGAACCAAGCAAGAATGAATGACTCACTTCCAAACCTACTGCGTGGCTGTTCTCAGATCCCAGTATAGGATCAAGTCTCAAAGATTATATATACAATTCAGGCTTGTACCCATTTGGGTAACTGAGCCTCCATCTTATTTCTCCACCTCTGTATTCACACCTTCAATTTTTCCCAGAAGTCTCTCTGTCCCCTCAGACCTCTGCAAGAGCGTGACCTTAATGTTAATCAGTCCTAACTCTTAACTCATTCCTGACATGCTCTGCTTATTTCTCCTGGCATTAATTCATGGTTTCAAGTATAAAATATTTGTTTAGCATCTATTATGTGAAAGGGTCTTGTCTAGACTCAGTGGTAAGAAAGGAAAAGCCAACACATGGACTCAGCTCTTCCTGTAGGAATTTTACCCTCCTTATCAGGTACCTACCTGAGCTACAGCTAGATCTTCCTGCTAGACATGACTGCCTGGAACCCCTTGCTTACTTGCTTCTGAGATCTGTCTTGATCAGTCTGTTCAACTGATTTGCTGCAGTCCTTCCAGGAAGCCAAAGTCCCCGTTAATGGCCAAAAGGAGTAGCAACAGGCTCCGAGCAAAGTCAAGGTCCAAGAGAGGACACACATGGCCTTCTAGTCTGCATCTAAGTCTCTCCCACATCGGGAGCTTGGAAGGGGCATTTCCTGCTTAGATAAAAATGTGACCCACCCACTGGTTGACTGGCACCAAATTACTCCAAGCCTCTGAATATATCCATGTCCCCCTGCCATGCAGAACTGGACACTGCTCAAGATGGCACCTTTGCCCTTCACCTTTCCTTAAATCCCAAACCCAAAGAGGCCACCTTGACTTAAAGACTTTAAAGACTAACTATAAGCTAGACCATGTGTACCCACAAAAATGTTTCTGATGAAGTGGGGACCCCTGCCCTGAACAACAGGAGCCCAGATCCAGAGAAACACATCCATTTTCTTGCAGTCACTCAAGAAATAAGACTTCTCTGCAGAATGCTAGGGTTTCCCGGGGCAGCACCATTCAAGAGAATGTACCCCATACATTCTATGCTGCACCCTGCAGAGTGTGCATGCAAGTAGGGAGCAGCAGAGGAAACCAGCTTTTCCTGGAGACACACCACGGTGCAGAGTAATTGATGGAATTCAAACTTAACCTTACTTAATCCTTACAAATGTTGCACGTTACATACATAGATTGAGCCTTATTTTATTGATGAGGAGACAGAGCAGAAAAGTAAACACCTTGGTCAAGGTCCTAAGTGGCACTCCTGGGACCCTCTTCACAATATCAGACCACCTTCTAGGGAGAGCACAACCAGAACCTCTGTGGACCAATGTTTTGCTGCAGGGATGAGACAGTGATTAACTCCAGGTGCTGAGCAAAGCCAGAGGGACCTTTGATAATTACATTAAAATAAACAACTGGAGCTTCTGAGCAACAGAGACATTCTGGAGTCATTATCAACTGCTACCTGAACCTGCCAGCAGCCGGGACACAAACTGGTCCTATCTGACCAGAAGGGACAGAAAGAATAGAAAATGGGTGACTCTGGGATCCCGACTCTGCTCCCCTAGAACCATTTCCTCTACATCTTATTCATAGTCAGTATTTGTCCTTAATTCACAGTCCCTTGTCAATTTCATGTGTGTATTTATCAGTTTAACCTACAGCAAACATTTTAAGTCATGCGACTGCCTTGGGCTTAGAGGTCAGATGACCTAGACTCAGTTTCTATTGCAGATCCCCAAAATGTTGGTGTTCCAGAGATGGTATCAGCAACTGAACATTAAATTGTGCACGATCACAAAGGTGTTAAAACAAACAAGTGAACGAAGGGTTTTACAGGATCAGAGAAGGCGGTGGGTTGAGGAAGAGGTGGGATTGTTCATTTGGGTCTTTTGATGGAGTTGGTAGACAGAGGGAAATACCAAACCAAGGGGCAATGTTTTTGGTTTTGTTTTGTCTTTTTTTTTTTTAATGACTGTTTATAACACACATTTTATTAAGAACTGAAAGGAGCTGCCAGTGTTTTCCTTCCAGCATTTCCCTTGAGAACTCAATTCATTTTTACCCTGAATTCTGCAATCTAGTCACTAAACCCTATAACTCTGAGTAAGGTAGCATTTGGAATATCAGCCTCAACAGCCCACACAAATTTAATCTAAGCTCCAGCTTGGCACCTACTTGTTAACTCAAAAGCTTCTTTATTCCCACCAAACCTCAAACTCTAAAAGAAAAAAAAAAAAAACAGGACACTAGTAGGTAGCATATTCAAGTAAAAACTTGAAACTTGAAAATAGATTGGCAAATATTTTCTGGCTAAAAGATAAATATTCTAAGTATCAGGAGAAGAAATGCAAAAAAACTTTAACACTAAAACCTAGCTGATTAATGGCAAGAGCCCTAGATGGTGCTTGATGCTGTAGCTGTGGGGGATGTACTATCTGCTGTTCCTGGAGAGAGAACCATCCTCAGAGTTCTAAAGACCCAGTGATAAAGTTTTCAAATCACCATGGTGCTTTCCTGGAAGGCAAGGTGAATTCTTCCATGAAGAGAATTTATGCAGATTTAGCTAGTTTCCAAATGTAAAGATGAGCTGCAAAGTTTTATACCATTTGGAGGTTATATTTACCCAGTGGGAAGACCGGTTAAAGGAGAATTACAGTAGTTTAAAAAAAGAGAGAGAGGAAAAAAAAAAAAAGCAATGAATCAGTGCTCTTAGATTTTGAGCAAAACTTTTAGGTTTAATGTTATAGCACATTACTTTTCCACCCAGAGGAAAAGAGATATTTTTAATTCTATTATTATTGTGATTAATAAATGAGAATATGGTACTGAGTTATTTTAATCTGACACTGATGCGACCAGCAATTACAGTTTTCTATGGTAGCAGAAGGGTGCTACTATACGAGGTAAGAAAAAGCTGGCATGAATAATATCCATTTATTTGTGTTTTGATTATTAAATCTATTTTTAAAGGGAATTAATAAGGGACAAATGAATCTAGTCAATAATAATCCTGATATTCTCTACTATGTTCTGGCAGGCTGAAGAAAACAATGTGAATGCTATTGAAAGGCTAGGCTATGTGGTGTATAATATTTACCAGATTAAAAGTACGCAAGGGCCAGGTCTTTGAGGTTTGAGATTGCTGTTAATGATGGGCTTGCTTGTTTGTTAATTTGTTGTTCTTGTTTTTCCTTGAAAACATTTGTTTGGAAGGGAATAGAGAATAAAAGGAAAAGGAAAAAAAAAAAAAACAAAACTTGACATTTCAGCCAGGTTCAAAGTTAGTATCTTTGGGACCTGATTGTACACTGAGAGCAAAGATGTTCATTAAGTCAGAGATTTCCAAGAAAGGCCAAATTCAGTTCATTTTATCTAATTGTAAGAACTGTTCTCATTCCATTCCTTATTTTAGCCTTGTCTTATTGTAAATAAGGAACCAATATTTATGGACATTGAAGACACTGATGTCAATCTAAACTGAATTCTTGTCTTGAAACCCAATATTAAACATAGAAGTGCCCTCCATTACCCAAAATAGAGCATTCCCAATTGGTGTGACTTGGTAGGTTATTTGGGGGATCTAGGGGGACCAGGAACACCACTACTATTTAATTTATAACAAAAAAACTTGAGCTTTTCCAGACCAAAAAATATCCAACCAAAGCATACCAAACTGAAAGTTCTTCCAGGCAGTGGGGGAAACCTATATACATTTACCACTTCCTTCAGTATCAGCATGGTGGATGCTGTTTAAAGGAAGAGGGATGAGACTGAGATTGGAGGCAGTCATATTCACTCCTGGCAGAGTAGAAAAAGAAGATAGGAAAGTATTCAAAATCAATTTAGCTGAGTTCTTTCTCCTGGTAACCATCACTGAGGTAACTACAAAAAAGTAGGATTATCCGGATGTAACTGCGTCACCAAAAAGCATTACATTTGCCGAAAGAGCCCCCTGGCTTACTGCGTGCACTGTGAATAAATAAACCTCTTTAGACAAAGAAGAATGGAAGGAATTCCATTTTGAGAACATGCTGTGGATTTAAAATATCTTTCCCTAATCTCAAATGTGCTGTGTCCCTGTTCTATTTATGTATGAATCCCCAGCGTCTAGCCCAGTACCAGCAGACATAAAATAAATGTTTATGAATAAAAGAGTGAACTACTGAAATAGGCCAAATGGGTCTAATTATTTGAAAGCTAACAAAAGTCTTACAATTAGAAACAACTTACAAAAGCCCAGAGTGTTTTTATTCCCCGTCAACCTCACTTTAACTCTATAACCTTCCTTTTATGTTGAAACTACTCCATAATTTCTCCTTCCAGAAAGCAGGACAAATCCATAGTTCTGGAGATACCCATGACAATAAACCAAAATAACCCCCAAGCACAAGGTCCCACAAATATCATGCTCGATGCCTTAAAGATGCCAGCATTCCAACAGACTTACTTTCTAGACCATTACCTTTTTTTCCCCTGAAGTTTTGCCTGTCCTATCACAAAGTGAATTGTACTCTTAGAACTCTCAGATATTTCCCCCTTACCCACTCATAAAGAAACTTATCCCTTCCTCCCTCACACCCTCCAAAGAATACCCCTCTTGATATTTCCCCTCTGAAATCCTCAACATCATTTCTTCAAAGATAGCAGGGCTTCTAAGATAGATAGATAGGTAGATAGATAGATAGATAGATAGATAGATAGATAGATAGATAGATAGATAGATAGATAGATAGATAGATAGATAGATAGCAATAGCCCTGGCTTGAAGCAGTTACTGCTTTGTCCTTCTGAGGGAAGATCTACAAGGGATGCCTGATGAAAAACAGAGGACAGTCTATATTTCAATAACAATCACAGCTTGTCTCTCTCTCTATTACTTCCAAAAGCACCTCCTAGTCCCTGCTCCCCAAACATGCTTCCATTCAATCACCCCACAAGAGCTGAGTAGGCATTTCCTGTGTGTTCAGCCCTGGTGAGTATGGCCACATCAGGCCCACATGGCCCCTGCCGGCAGAGCTACAGATCCATCCGCTGAGAGATGGGAGGGCAGTTACCAGCAGACATTGTGAAAGGGCTGTGTTGGGAAATGCACGGGGAATGCGCAGAGCCACAGAGGGGACAGAGAAGCCCGCCAGTACATGGCAACTGAAATGCAAGACACCTTCCTAAAGGAAGTGATGCTAAAGAAAACCCTGAAAGAAGTATGAGGGTGGGCCCTCATGAAAGGAAGGTGAAAAGAAAGAGGGAGGGAGAGAGAAGCAATAAAGAAAGGAGAATCCCAGGCTTTAAAGGAAAAGGCAACGATAGTTTGGAAATAGATTCAGTATGTCTGAAGAAGAGAAGCCAGGAGATGAGGCTGGAGAGGAAGCACATGTCAAATTGTAAAGGGCCTTCAGCTAAGTTAGTGTTTGGGCTTCCTATGGAGGACCACAGGGACTCCGATGGGTTTTTAGCAAGTGAAAAATAGAGCCTGAGCTATGATGTAGACCGTGCCCTGGAAAAGGTACACCAGAATCAGGGAGCCAACCTGGAGACAGTGACAGTGGTCCAGGTGAGAGAGGATGGGCATAAATGAGAGAGGTGACAGTACAGGTGGTGGGAAGGAAAGGTATGTGAGAGATACAGAAAATATAGCTGACACAACCAGGAACCTGGAAGTTTAGAAAGGGAAGAGGAGTAAGGATTCATCCATTTGACAAGGGTTTACTGAGCACCTACTATACACTCATCTACATGCCAAGAATACAGATAACCAGAAGACTCAGACATCATAACTAAGACAAACTTATTGACAGAGTCACATACCAACCCTATGTTCACAAATAAATTTATAGCTAAAATTCATCTCAAGAGCTATGAAGAAAAACGAAAGGCAAGAGATCACAATGGGAGACTGGTTTAGACTGGTGGATTGGTGAAGGCTCTTCTGAAGCAGTAAGCTTGGTGTCTTGAAGAAATGAGTCAAGTTACAAGTGGGAAGAAAATTCTCAAGGCAGAAGAAGTAATGTGGAGAAAGGCCACAGTATTGGGATATATTCAAGAGATTCAAGAAGAGAATGCATTTGCCTGGATGTGGGACTGAGGAAGAAGGAAGCCTAAGGGATGATTTCCAGCTTTCAGGTAGTGATTGCCACTAATCAGACAGTGATTTGCTTTTTCTGCACAATCTCTTGGTACCTAACTATCCAGAGCACAGTCAGGCATCAGGCACCTACTTGAAATCATTATCTATCCTCTGATGTGGCCCCTCATCTTCAGATAGGACAGCCATACTAAGATTCAGGAGAAAGCTGTGTTGGACTCTCCTAAGGCTGAGACAAGGAAAGTATCTGGTCACGGCCAGAAGACTGGTCATGGCTAAAAGACTGAACAGTGTGAGCTGGAAGACAGGCCCATGCACAGATCAGGTTATTCTTTCTTGTGCCAGTGAAACCATTGCCAAGGTTAGAAGGGAGAGCAGTGCAGCCTGATAGCACAGAACCTTGACGGTGAATGTGTGCTGAAATAATGTTGAATGCTAAGAAATAAAAGAATCAACCATTGTCTTGCTACTAACCTGGAGGGGGGAGAGGTTTTTCTCAATAAATATGAGCTGTGCTCAACACTCAGGATGCTTGAGCCCAAAGTGAGAGAGGTCTTGCATGCCCTGGGGCCCACTTTTCTTAAACTATTTTGTGTCTGTCGTTTCTTTATTTCTTGGTTCACGCAATGCCTCTCCTCAACCCTGTTCAGCGGAGCTGGACTCTGGTAAAGCTGGTGTATGGTCTCTGTGTCCTCTCATAAAGAACATCTTTTCACCTTTCAGCTGAGGTTGACCATGTCTCCTTCCAAAAGCCTCTACAAACACAAGGGACAACACGTTCAATGCTCTCTTGGTCCTTCTAGACCTTCTGAGGAGTTGTTCTGATTAATTGGCGATGGCCAATAAGGCATCAGCCCTTTTGGATCAGTGACGTACACTTCAAAGGGAACATTCCATGCCTGAACCTACTGATTCTCACGCACTTTAAACAGCAGAATTCTTTTATCAAACTTACAAACTTATCCTTACAAAGAAGCTCAACCTAGAGAGGAGATGAAAAAGGAACTATTCTGGTGGAAGCTGAAGTGAAGGGTCTTGGGCCTCATCGACTCTGCTTTTGACCCCTCCCCTCTCCAAAGTTACCCCTGTGGAACTTTGAGGTTTTGCTTCAATTCAAAGTTAAAGTTGGGAAAAGCAGCAGGAAAGTCTGGGATTGGGTAGGAAACAGACTTTCTTAAATCCTAACATGAAAGCTAGAAAGGAATAAAAGAGAAGTAGAACGATGGTTCCTGTTGCCCTTTTCTCCTTATGAACACACTCTCACACCGGCGCCATGTTATGACGAGCTAAGTGACAAAACAGGATGTCAATGAGGGTCTTGGCAAGAAGATGGGACTCAGGTTGAGGAACTGAAGGAAAGTCTGATAAATGTTTACAGCGTTCATGAGAAAAAACAGGGGATCCCGTTAGAAAATGCTTGAGTTCTCATGGTTGGACTGTGAGAAGTGTCCCCCATAAGAGAATAGGGGGAGCAGTCATGGAGCATCCCACATGGGGGAGACTCCCTCAGGTGAAAACTGATGACAGAACACTCCAACCTCACCAGAACTTCCCTCTGCCCTCCTGTAGCCAGAAGTCAGAAACCAAGGCAGCCCGAGGACCCTCAGAATTGAGTAGAAAGTAGCTCAGCAATGAACAGGAAACAGGCAGCTCGAACATGCAGCCTGACATGTAGGTGAGTATTTTAAAGTGACTTTCATACCTTCCTGTATGGGATTTTTCATCGCATCTCTGTAAGACGTAAGATCATTTAGCATGTGATATAATTATAAGATGGCCATTTATATGGTATAACGTTCAGGAAAATGATGTAAGCGCTTAAGTACTAAAAATAATAATATCTTTGACATTGTGAGATAATGATTTAGATTTTTAAATATTTCTCCCTGGGGTGTCTAGGAAAAATTGGTTTGACCTTCCGAGTTAAAGACTGTCTCAGGCCGACGATGGATTGCATCTGCCCTGGAAGGTGATCCCAGAGAGAGTTGAGGGCACAATTGCTACAAAGGAGCTTTTTTTTAGGTTTTCTTCAAGTGACACGCAGAAGATACTTGGGAGACGGCAGCTGTCCAAATGTCTGCAGAAATCCTCCCAATTTTGAAGACTTCATAGACTTGAGCTGCTTGGTGAATGTCTCTGTAACCATGATTTTCAAGGACCAGCTCGTACCCACAAATTATCTGCATGCTGACCAGACACGTGAATGAGTCACTTAAACCCAACTTATTTCTTTTTCTTCCCCCGAGTTCTTTTGGATTTTCTGAGCTGGTGATCTTCTCCAGCTCTGGATGAAAACCCCAAGGGCCCGGGATTCCTGCTTCATTCATAAGTGGCCAGCAGGCCTCGTGTCTTATGGAGATTGCTTCTGCTTTCTTACTCTGCTCACTGTCTCCCCACTCAAGAGTCCTTCTGTCTACCTTCCTCCTCCCCTTATTCTCTCCAAACCCTACACCCCAACATGCAACATATATCAAGTGGAGTTTGCTCTCTCAGCTGTGAATCAGGCACCAGATTCCCAATGTCCTCAACTCTTGGAAACTGGGCCTTTCAGAAGCCCCTCCTTCCTCTCCACTTGTGATAAAAGTGGTATTGTCACTAGTGGTTTCAGAGCGATCTCAGGAGATCTCCCCTCTACTGGCTTCATCCGCGAGTGTCTTCCTGGTGGATCTTCAAGCCATGTCCCAACTGTCAGTGTACAGACATTGACGTCTCCTGAGTGGGGTACTCCCCTTCTGAATTTCACTTCTATTTTGATGTGTTGGACAAAACTTAAAGGCTAACACTCTTTTGTACATCCATATGTACATCCATGCACGCATCTATCTTATACCTGATACTTTTAGAGTCTTCGGGTTTAGAGTGTTTAATTGTGGGATTCCTCAAACTACTAACAAGTGTTAAGCACTGTCTGCTGGAGGCTTTTGTAGATTAAACCTTCCTATTTATCCATCATTTCCTACTGAAGGAATTTAAACAGGGCTGTAAATAACACATAGCACATTTTTTAGTGTATGAAACTAGAGAATGAATGCATTAAGTGGTTTCATATAATTCTCCTTGGATTGCATTTTATTCAATGACTTGAAGATAAATAAATTATCCTATACCACTGGTTCTTTTGCCTGTATAAGAATTACAAGGCCATTAAAATGAAGATTCTTGGAAATCTTTCCAAAGATCTGCATTTTAGTAAGGAGATTCTAATCCACAGGGTCAAAAGAGTGCATTTGAAAAACTTACTGTGTAACCTGGTGAAGACACACAGACAAGCAGGTGCCATGCCTGACCGACGGACACTGTGCTCCCACTGTAGGGGCAGGAGGGCCCAGGACAGGTGCTCTGTGAGCCAGGCAGATGGGTAAAGGAGTCCTGGAGCTCTCAGTAGCTTTTCAGGCTTTTATTGATCTTTCTGCCTCATTTATAGTGAGGCGACCAGGTACACGGCAGGCAGGAGTCCTGGGGACCAGAAGGCTGGCAGGTTGGTGAATCTTCTCTCTCTCTGGGCTCTCCAGAGGTCTCTCATGCCTGTGCTTCTCTGCTGCTGCTGCTGCCACTCCTACTTACTGCTGTTTGTGTCCCCATGATGCCACCCTTATATGCCCAGTCTCTCAGCCCAGGTGTGCCCACCTGCGCATGTTCACACCCTAACTCCAGGTGCCACCATCAGGCATGCGTGCAGGACCACAGGCGTCTATCATTAATGTTAATGGCAGGAGGGTGGAAAAACCTGACAACTTTTCATTTGCCCTACATCCACACACTTAAAAAAGCTCTAAACCTGTCTGAGTTTAGATTCTGGACCACTGAATCCAGAAATATATTTAAAGCTTAAACCACAGAAATCATAAAGAGGCTATTTCCTTTAATTTGACATATATGTATTTATTTGCCAGTTTTTCTTTTTAAAGGAGGGTCTATGTTTAAGTATGGCTCTTCTGATGTTCAGAAAGACTGTTCTTTCCTAAACCACACTTCTAGTGCCTTCCCTACAATTCTCAGTGCTGGTTTCTTTATGTAGAGTCAGAACCTAAATACAAAGTGAATGCAAAATCCTTCTGGAGTTTTATTATTTTCTTTTAGTACTCTATAGTTGTTGTATTGCACATACTCAGTTTCAGCTACTTATCCCAAACCTCTACAAAACATTAAGTTATTTTTCATGAAGATAAAATTCCAAGCCTCCACTTCCTCATTGAGTTCATGACATTGGTTTATATAGGTGTAATTAGTTTAAATGATTGCAATAACAAGAACAGTTGGCACAAACAAGTTTGGGCTTAATAAGGATATAACTCATCTCTGAGAAGTTCAGAGCTGGCAAACTATTTCTTTAAGGGCCACGTAGTAAGTATGTTAGACAGTCTCCACTATTAACTCGGCCTGTTGGCACAAAAGCAGTTACAGGTTGTAAGCACACAAATGAGCATGGTTGTGTTTCAATAAAACTTTATTTGTAAAAACAGTTAGCTTGTAGATACTCTGCCAACCTCTGAACTAGAGTGGTGGTCCTCGAATATCAGTGACCTCAAGATCAATACTTTCTGATCCAGTAGATATAGTACAGTCTTCAGCAAAGTCTAGGGGGCGGCATTTCCAGCGAATCCTCAGGTGATGCTGACACTACTGGTGCAAGAACCATCCTTTGAGAAGCACCAGACTAGAGTTTAACTGACAGGCTCTAGGAGTCCACCATACCTTGAACAACAGGCAACAGATTCAATGAAGGTGTTTTATATCATTGAAAATTAAATCCTGGGAAAAACTTACTATACAATGTTTTGAGGAGTGAAGAGGGAAAACCCAGAAGAGCAAGAATAAAAGAAAAAGAGAACGGATGAAGGAGATGAATGAGAGCCAAAACATGGGGATGTGCTCTCAGCTATCCAGCCTCCCAATAAACACAGCTGATGGTGCCATCTCACCAGTTGTCTCTGCAGAGCCTGTGAAACTACATTTTCTTGAAATAGTCCTCAGTGGGGAGGAAGAACAAGAAATAGATCAGCTGGTTCTTTCCTTCTTTTTCAGGACCAGCTTGAGTTGTCTCGAAACCCCATGCAGATCTGGAGGGAGCTGGTGTCCACTCCAGTTCAGAGACAGTGCAGTCTTTGTTAAGCCCCCTGTAGGGCAAGCAGAAAGTGATCAGGTTTTTCTGCCCTCCCACCATTAATGTCAATGATAGACCCCTGTAGTCCTGCACGCATGTCTGATGGCGGCACCCAGAGTAGGGTGTGGGCATGCGCAGGTGGGCGCACCTGGACTGAGACACGGGGTGGTGTCATGGGGATGCCATGAGATGAAGCAGGGTGAAGAACAGCAGCAATAAGCAGGAGAGACAGCAGAAGATGTAAGCATAAGCATCAGAGGCTAGAGAGCCCAGAGAGAGTGAAGATTTGCCGGGGGCTAAGATTCCTGCCAGCCCCCTGGCCCCTCAGCCTCCGCTGGCCATGTACCTGGTCACCTCTGATGCAGAAAGGTTAATAAGAGCCTGAAAAAGCCAATAAGAGCTCCAGGACCACGCCTTTACCTGTCTGCCCAGATCACAGACAACCTGCCCTGTGACTTCCTGCCTCTACATCCCCTTAGCCTTTACCTTAAAACCTCTGCCCTTTCCCAGCCATTACTTATAGCTATTCCCACATGTTATCTATACTTCCTTTTTAATTTATTTGAGATGCCATCCATCCTCATGACTTCAAGTAACACTACTCTGAATTATTCAAATGACTAGCCTGAAAGCTTTCCCAAGTAGATTAGCCAGAACAAGTCTCAGCATTTTATCAGCACAGTAGTTTTTAGGGAAACTGTCCTTGATGTTGAGGAGGTTATATTTTATATCACATAAGCCAACTGCCTCTGGTCACAGCTGATTGGACAAAGGGCAGCGCCTGACCCAAAGCAAACAATCTGTGGGCTGGCAGTGGCCTCTGCCTCGTCCTGATGAGAAAAGATGGGATGACCAAGCAGATTCCTCCAGGGAATGTGAATATTAAATGCTCAGAGGCCACGCAGCTGGCATGGAGTGTTGCCACAGAAAGAACTCAGAGAGAGGAGATCAGGATTACAACAAACAAGCGGAAGAGGTGAAGGGGAAAGAAACAATGAGCGAGAAGAAACAACCTGGCAATGCAGAAAAGAGGAGAGAGCAGGACAGAGGAGGGGAGAGTGGCCTGCGGCACTGGGGGTCCTGGTGTTCTGAGTCCACTACTCACGAAAGTGGACTTCACCCTGTGCTACACCACACATGAGTCTAGCTTTGATTCTAAGGTCATGATTTCTATACTTGCCTCAAGCCTATCAGCAAGTATCCTTCTGTGGTGCGAGCAAGGGGCACAGAGCAAGTTCTCGAAGATTCGGGCAGACAGAGTAAAGCAAGGAGTCTTGAAGCCCTCAGTGGCTTTTTGTGCTTTTATTATCAGACGCGACCAGGTACACGGCAGAGAGGGGAGCCGGGGGAGGGGGGCCAGGAGGCTGGCAGGTCTCCTAACCCCCAGTGCAGCTTCACTCTTTTTGCACTGCTGCTGCTTCTTTCTTCTCTTGTTCTGCCGCTTCTTGTTCTGCTGGTGTTCTCGTGACACTGCCCTTAATGCCCATGTCTAAACCCAGGTGCACCTACTTGCACATGCCCACCTAGGCACGCGTGCAGCACCGCAGGTGTCCATCATCACACCAATGGTGGGAGGGTGGAAAAGCTTGATCACTTTTCTCTAACCCTACGCCTTCTCTTATTATAATCACCTCATTCTTTTGCACGTGTGGTTTTCTCTGCCAGTGGTTCCATCACCAAAATTCAAATACCTTCAGTTGCTATTCTTCCCATCCTGCTGAATGATGCTTTCCTTGCTGCATCAGTGTAAACTAACCCTACTCTCCCTCCCCAATGCATTAATTAAATTTATTTCTTACCACTTATGTGATACTCAAACACAGTTATCACATACATGTTCTTACGAATTCAGGGTGCCAACAAAATAGAAACAGTTTTGACCCATATGAAGTCTTACATATAGTTTCAGTTAATATCTGCTAAAATAATACAATGAATAATTATTCTGATTCTTTTATGTATTATATCCCTCCATATATCCCTAATATTATCCCACGTGACCATAATAGTACTCACAAACAACACGAGGTGCCAGCAATACTCTCCAGCACTCTACATATTTTATCTTTAGACCTCCATGCAATCCTGTGACATAAGCTCAATTATTATATTTTCCTCCTTTTGTTGGCAAGGAAAGTAGGGCGCTAAGAGCTTAAGTGACCTGCACAAGGTCACACAGCACTGGGATTTGTGTCCAAGCTGTTGGGTGCCAGCGTCTATACCTGTCACCACTATGCCCTCATGCTAGGCTGCAGTGAGCCAACGTGGCTTCCTTCACGTGAGAGCCAGGAAGCAGGATGCACCAGCAGCACCTGGTTGGTGGTGAAACCTTCCAAATTCTGGCTTCAGCGCCAGCCACCTGGATACCTCAGACACAACACAGAACACAAAGACACAGATAACAATAGGCCCCAAAACACAAGCTTCTCCTGCAGCACATGGGCCAGGCCAGCCCCTCTGACCTGCTGTCTGATGCTCAATTCGCCTGGAGCAAGAACAGCAGGAATCAATGTCTGAATAGAGTCGAGAGCTACAAGGTGTTTACTTTCTTTTCTTGTCAATAAGGATCAAAATATTATATCCAAATTTCCAACACCTTTTCATGTTTCCTTGGAAACAGTCCAGCTGAAAGAGGACTCAGGAACAGCTACTGACAGCAAATCACCTGGCACAGAGCTGTGTGCACAGAAATCCCACCCACCCCACTCCCACATCCACGCCATTGTGGAGAGAGGCCGCCACCCCTACCTTGTGACCTCTTGTGTTGACAGTGCTGGAAATGCCGGCCAAGTTTTCATCGTGGTGTCCAAGAGTTCAGGCCCTGGAGCTACCATTCTTGGAGTCCAGCCGACCTCTGCTCCTTACTGCTGCTTAATCTTAAGTCACTTCTTATCCTTTCTAGTGGTTTACTCACCTGTAAAATGGAGAAAAGAATCATAATTCTTTCAGCTGGAGGCATAAACTTACATTCTTCTGTAATGCATTTTGTAGCTATGAGGATAAAGGAGAATTAGTACATGACAGCAATCGATTAAGCAGCTAGAATGTTCTGGCTAATTCTGCTGTGTAAATTTGAGAAAACTCACTTAACCTTTCAAACTTATTTATCTATGAAATGGAGGTGACACCCATTACCTATGTTTAGGGAAGCATTAAATTAAGTAACAGAAGTAAAACTATATTACTTATTACTAGGTAGGGACTAAATTACTGTTAACTGATCCTAAATTCTTCCATACATTTTGTTCATAGACAAAGCTTCAGAAAATTAGTCTGTTCCTACCAACCCTCCAGTTTCTAATCCTCCCGCAAAATCTCCAGCTTCTTATTGAAGACAAGCATTTTGAATGACTTGTCCTATTCTTGAGAAGCCTGCAACTATTGCAATTTTTGCAGTCGTCAAGGTATCTGCTGGTAACTAATTCTTTACAGAAATTTTTAGTCATCTTCCGAATAACTCAGTGCTACCAAAACTTATTTAGTATCATCAAATTAAGCATTTGGCTATGTATTAATTTCAAACAAAAAAACCAGAACACAAACTGAATAAAAATAAAACAAACTGAACAAACAGTTACCATTTAGTAACTCAAAGATGAGGGGAAAAAATAAGTGTTTGCTAAACAGAGGACACTTCATTCTGCATGAAACTTCAGTTTGTCCTTAGAATATAAAGAAGAGAATTATCACAGTATTAGATTTTTAGACCTTGTTCATATTTAAACAAGCCCCACAATGTCCATTGATCTGCATTTAGACAAGTTCTGAATTTAGACAAGGCCCAGCATCTGGGCGGAAATGAAGAATCATGAAACAGTAAATTATATTCCCAAATTGCATAACCTCTGTTCTTTGGGACTCCAAATGAATACAATGAGCAATTACATATCCATCAGATGCTCATGATAACAGTTGATTACTAGACATCAGGGAGATGAACTATTTTGTTGAGTACGATCAGACACAGAAATTTATAAATGAAGAAGGATAAAGATCAAGGCTTTGAAAGAATAAAGGAATAACCTATAACTCCTAAACCATTTAAAATATTTACTAATTTTTTGCTCTCTCTACAGGCATTTCAAGGTCACTTGAATAAAAACTGAAATAATCAAACTACATCCTCAACATAAGAATTTCATAACATAAAGCAGGGTTTAAGCGTGCAAACACTGAAACTAAGGGGAGGTTCATATTAACACCAACATAAAAGGGAAGCAGGGAAGTTATTGAGGGGGGAAAGGAATGTGAAGTATGGGAATTAATAACTATGCTTTTTCCCAGACCCAAAGTCTGGCTTCAAAAGTTAAATTAATCAGAAGACATAAAACTATAAAAATGCTTTCTTTGTGTATGTAACACAGAGAGGCAAGATTAAAACTCCTGTGGATCAGAAACACAATTACTACAAACTGAATTTCTGGCCCATCGTGACTCCTGTCTTCCCAGATGGAGCCTCTTTTCTCTGCACCAGTCACCAAGCTACTTTTAATATTCCCCTTGGTGGAGTATCTCTTCTCTCACCTTGGCCACTGTGTAGTGCTGATTTTTGTATTGGTAGCTATGCAAGAAGCCACAGCTCTGCACTGGTCAAGATGGCCGTGCCATCCCCCTCAGCTTGACCAAACTTCAGACAGATCCTTTTAGGCTCCTGAACTCCCTTTTCACAGAGCATATTTTAGAAAATGTGTAATTGCAGATTCTTTCTCTGCCTGTTGAAATGTAGATAAATCTTCCTGAAACCTCTTACCAGTTTCATAACCCAAGAATTTCTTTCTCAAGGACCCAGAGCCACCCTTTGAAATGTCATCATGAAGAGTGACAGTGCCCCAATCTTCAGTCTCTGTGGGAGGGTAGGGGCCTAACTCCAACAAGAGACAATTAGCCAACACTGACGGACTAATCACACTGAACAATCTACCCACCAACATCCTCTGGTACTTTTCCAGTAGCTCACCCAGATTTTAAAGACCCTCCCACCTTTTGTGCCAACAGAATTGAGTTCAATTTCTCTCCCTATTGCAATATTCTTGAATAACATTTCCCTGCCTGTTTAACTCTCTCCAGTGCAGGTTTTCTTTGACAGCATAGGATTGCTAAAGAATTGTTTTGTCCTGTTAAAAGATTTCACAATTAAGTAAAACAACAACAACAAAAATTCAAATATATCTGCAATAATGTTTCATGCCAAACATTTAATAGACTAAATAATTTGAGAAAATTTACAGTCACAGTGTGGTAGGGATGGCATCTGATGTCAACCAGAGAACAGAAGAGGGTTGTTTCTGGAAAACCACGTGGCTAGAGAAATTGTAGGAAGATGTAGTGGTCAAAAGGGCAAAATGTGCAGAACTGTCCATTACGATAAGACAGAAAATGGCTGCCAGGGAGACCTTTGCAAAAGCAATTCTATTTAAACGATGCCATTGAGAGGAGACAGGGGCCAGAATAAGCCAGCTTCCCATGGAAGCTACTGAATTAATGATGAATCTGGTGGTTTTGTCCTAGGTCTATAGAGTCTGAAGGAGAGTGCCCAGGATAGGAACCTCAGATGGGTAAGCACAAAGCACAATATATGTTTCCAAACGGTGGTCTAAGTACAAGACTTTTCCTCCTAGGCCAGCATGCAGTGGTCAGAGATAGCAAAACAACTGGCAAAAGAGCTGAAGCAGATGGAACTGGACGGAACTGAATTTGTCCAGAAAAGAACCACTGCATGGGCTGATAGTGAAATTTTTAAATTATTATTGTTTTTTAACATTCTCAGGCATTTTTTTAAACATTTATTTATTTATGCTTCAAGATCTGGGGTATAGGCCATAAGTGTGGGGAGTGAGAAGATTCACCAGAGACAGAGTGGGGAGCAGAACAGGCAGATGGACTGAAACACACTGCTGAGGGGAGCAGCGGGTGAGGCAGGAGAGGTCTGCTGCGCCAGGTGGATCTCCCCCCTGGCGGGGGATCGAACTCGCACTGCCCTGCAGTGGATGCTTCATACGTCAGCGCTCAAGCGCTGCGCCACCAGGGAGTCCCTGATAGTGAAATTTTAGTAGATACAGCAGGAAAAAGAAATCGGCCCACTCTTGCTTATAATTGGTCCACAGAAGACAAGGACCTCTGGAGTGGTACCACTGAACTACCGCTAGTGAGAGGGAAGTTAGGCGTCTGTTTGGTGAAGAGGTTGCTGAAGGATAGCTGCACCGCATAAGAGTTCAAATTCTTCTCCCCAGAGAACAAGCCCATGAGCATTCCAGAAAAGTCACTAAAGGGAAAACACAAAGTTTCTAATTTCAAAAATGGGAAGATCTCAGGATATCACTCCACAGAGCAGTTTTTAAGTACCTGAGAAAAGGCACCTTTGCTATAGGGAAACGTGGACACCCCCTTTGTCAAGAGAGCAAACTGAAAATGCCAATAATGGAATAAACAGACACCACCTGTCCCCCTACACGTATTGCACTGAGAACACATCACCTCTATCACATTCTTCTGAAAAATGTTTAATCAGAATTTGAGCATGAGGAAATATTCAGACAAATCTAAAATGAGAAATATGGACCTCCCTGGTGGCGCAAGAGGTTGAGCGCCGCACTGTGGGGCTTCTGCAGCCACTGCAGTGTGAGTTTGATCCCCCAGGGAGCTGACCCACATGGCGCAGCAGGCCACTCCTGTCTCTCTCTCTCTCTCTCTCTCTCTCTCTACCTCAGCGGTGTATTTCTGTCCATCTGCCGGTTCTACTCCCTGCTATGTATCTGGTGAAGCCTCGAACCTCCCCAACCCCTGCAACTCTGACCTGTACCCCAGTTCTATGCATAAATAAATGTTTAAAAAATAAAATGAGAAATATTCTACAGAATTGAATTCTTCCAAAAATTTTCAATGTCATAAAAGATGTACTAGGCAGGGAAATACTCAAGATCAAAGGAGACTAAAGCAGCACAATGGCAACTAAATCAGGCAAATGACCCTTATTTGGACACTGCTTGAAGAGCATCACTGTTCAGAGCGGAGATGAGGGAGGTCTGAACATGAGCCACGTGTCAGAAGACCTGTCCTGATGAGCTTCTTGAGAGCGATAACTAGATCACATAAAAAATAAGTTCTTCTCCATGACTTTTTCTTATTCTCAAACAGTTCAGCCAAAATTACACATATCTATATTATACATATTATACATCGTAATCTTAAGCAAGATTTTATTTATTTTTTAAAGATTTATGTATTTATTTATTTATGCATACAAGAACTGGGGTATAGTCCCCCCTGGTGGCACAAGGGGTTAAACAAGATTCTATTTAAAAATTAGCTAGCAAATGCTTAGGAGAAGAAATCACTTTTATTAGAAACAGCTGTATATTTACTAAATTAAGTTAAACTAAACTAATTTGGGGGCCATTAGAAGACAAGATATTTTAGGGTAATGGATTAGGATTTAGGTCTTTTTTAATTCAAAAATAAAAGGCAGTAAATGCCTATTTTACAACCAGGTAGACAAAGTAAAGAAATGAGTTGAACGGTCATATGTCAAAATGAATTCAACCTTACCTGAATGGGTGTAATTCAAAGGGTTTACATTAGCCTGGAGGGAGGGCCAAGGTACAGGATTCTGGCATTGATTGGGTAAGAACATGAATGGCAGGATAACAAAATTTGTTAGCAAAATGGCAAATAATCTCAGTGACAGTCATGAATTCCAAAGGTCATGATGGACAAAATGGGTCAAAGCCAACAAGATTCTATTTAATAAAAATAACTTGAAATACCATAATTATCAATTAATCAGGATATACCTTTTGAACAGTTTGTATGCGTATGTGTGACTTTTTTAAACTTACCAAGAATGAGAAATAAAAAGGTAAATTAAAAATTGCTCTACGAATAGATAGCACTTAATCTTGCATAAAAAGTATATATTTAAAACAAATAGCAGTGAGATAAGCTCATGAAAGAAGAAGAGCAGAGGCCTTGATAATATGTTTGGGGAGACCTGGTATAAATAGACCATCGGGACAGGCTGCCATAGGAGACAAAGCATGCATGGAAAACTTCAGGGTGCTCTGGGAGTAACAGATCCATTGGGAAGGCATCACAGTGAAGGGTGAGGTGAAGAGGAAGAAGAAAAAAACAGAACACACTAGCCTGTCAGAGGGTGTACATGGATCAAGGCCCAAGTAAATCCAGCCATGGCATAGAAGCAAAGAAAGAGAAGTCCAGTGGGGGTAGGCCTGAGGACAACCCCCACTGGACTGAATGAAAGAGATAATCCTAACAGCATCATGAGCCAAAAGGGCTATAGGCTTAGATAATTCTAATTTCATATCACTCAAGAGTGCAATAGAGCTCCTTAACAATAAGGCTTATGAGGTCCTCCTGTTCTGCTCATTGCGGGTCACACCAAACTTGAAGTTTACACTTCGTTCAAATAAATTCAAAGCGATCTGTAGGTTGAAGCCAACTGAAATCCTTACAGACTGTTGAAGGAACCATACGTAGAAGAGGAAGGAAGATTCTAGAAGGCATGGGAACTATCTTAAAATATCTGAAGGGCCTTTTAGGTGAAACAGAAATAATAGCTGTAATGTATTTGCCAAAGGTTAATAAACAAGGGTCTTAACATGCATATTTAGCTAAACCTTAAGGGTACCTTACTCATATTCTGACTGAAGATGGAAATAGCAATGGCTGTCTGGGGAAATGTTGAGTCTCTGAGGATGACTGATAAATAGGCAGGGAATTTATAGAGAGAATTCAAGTCCTTGAACTGGGTAATTAATAGGCCTTCTTCAAATCCTGCAATTCCATAATTCTATAACAGTGCCATTTCCATTACGTTAGCAATGTACTAAAGAGCTCTTCAGAATATTCTGGTAGGAAGACTTTGAATAGAGTCAAACTAATGAATCTATAAAAATAAAACTTATAGCCAACATCTGTACCATAAAGACTGAGTCTTCAAAGGAACTTAAAAAGTAAAACCTCAAATTATAAAATAAAGGCAAACTTCATTTTGGAGATGAAGGCAAGCTGGCCATGAAGGATGCAGACTTTGGACCAGACCTTCGTGTCCCTGTGCACACAGCCTTTCTGTGTTTAGTTCTTTATCTGTGTCATGAGCATGATTTATTTTTTTAAGATTTATTTATTTATGCACACAAGAGCTGGGGGTACAGGCCAAAGTCACGGGAGGTGAGAGGATTCACTAGAGACAGAGTGGGGAGCAGAGCAGGCAAAACGACTGAAACACTACTGATGGGAGCAGCGGGCAAGGCAGGAGAGGTCTGCTGCGCCATGTGGGTCCCCTCCCTGGCCGGGGATCGAACTCATGCCATGGTGGCTGTGGATGCTTCATAGTGCATTGCTTAACCCCTTGTGCCACCAGGAAGGCCCAGGAAGATAATGTTAAAAATACTTGCCTTATAGGAATGTTGTAGGAATGAGTGAGCTAACAAATTTAAAGTTCTCTGTAGGTGTGTTTATATCTGCCATCGATTAGTTCAGTAAAACGAAGAGAAATGCATAATCCACTGATGCATCAGCATAAAAAATATCTTCCAAAATTAGCAACAATAAAACAAAATTCACACTGTAGACCACCCAAAAGGGACATGCAAAGAGCACGACAGGGCCCAGTGACAACAATCATACAAAGTGCTGGGGAAAACAAATTTCCTGACGGTGAAACATCATGCAGAAGCGCAAAAGCTCTGGACCTGGTTTATGAAAATGAGAACAGAAATGAAAGCGAGAGAGCTGACAAAATGAGCTCTTATGGACAACTTCTATTTCTTTGGAGAACCAGGGAGGAAGGTACCCCAAAGATGCACTTTCAGGAGCCACAATAATAGAAAGCAGCTCCCCTCTGTGGCATCAGGGCAGGAGAAGCCTTTGGGCAGAGAAGACTAGAAGCTGCCGCAGATGCCCTCAGACATACACAACACACAGACCCTCACACAAAGTGACACCCCAGGAGAATTCGCCTCATCAGCGAGTACAAGAAAAGAAATCCCCACAGAATTAATATAAAAATACTATAAAATGGCCTCCCTGGTGGCACAAGAGGTTAAGTCACAGACTATGAAGCTATCACCAGCCACTGCAGTATGGGTTTGATCCAGTATGAGAACTCACTCACCTCACACAGCCGACGTCCCCTGCCTTACAAGCTGCTCCCCTCAGCAGTGTGTTTCAGTCAATCCACCGCTTTGGCTCCCCACTCTGCCTATAGTGAATATTCTCGCCCCCTGCACCTCTGACTTGTACCCCAGATTTTTTTTAAGATTTATTTATTTGTGCATATAAGAGCCTGGGTACAGGCCAGAGGGGTGGGAGGTGAGAGGATTCACCAGAGAAAGAGTGAAGAGCAGAACAGGCAGATCAACCTAAACACATTGCTGAGAGGAGCAGCAAGGAGACAGGAGAGGTCTGCTGCGCCATGTGGGTCCCCTCCCTGGCTGGGGATCCAACTCGCGCTGCTGTACCCACGATGTTTCATAGTGTGGCCCTCAACCCGCTACACCACCAGGGAGGCCCTATCCCAGTTCTTTTATGCATACATAAATAAATCTTCAAGAAATAAATCTACAGGAAAAATATGTATGTGGAGAGTAAATCTTAACCCTACTAACACCTTGACACCATTAGCTAATAAAACTTTACCAGAAAATGTATTCAAAGGAGCAGATCAAAGCAATGACTAAATAATTTTTCAAAAATTAAAAATTAAAAAACTCAAAAGTTTTTTATGTTATTGTTTTAATTCCCAATCACAGAATGTGACCATATTTGCACATGGCGTGTTTAAATAAGTAAAGGTAAATGAGGTCATCACCACAGAACTGAAGCACACAGCAAAGTGGGGGAGCAAAACAGGGAAGGGATGAACACAAAGGAAAATGGTCACGGCTCATTGGTGGTATGGTGGTGAGAGAACTATGGGGACTATAATAACGTAAAATAAAAATTAATTAATTGCAAATAAATAAATACAAATGAGGTCATCGGAGAGGATCTTAATCCAGCACCACAGGTGTCCACATAAGAACAGGAGATCAGAACAGACATGTGCAGAAGACCATGTGGTGACACAGATAGAACGCACAATTTCCAAGCCAAAGAGAAGTCCTCAGAATGAACCAGCCCTACCAACACTTCAATGTTGGACTGTAACCTCCAGAACTATGAGAGAATAAATTTCTATTCCTTAAGTCACTCAGTCTGCAGCACTTGGTTATGGCAGCTCCAGCAAACTACAATATCACCTCTGTAAGCAAGATGACAAGGTAAAAATACAAAAACTCAGTGAAATGATGGTGAGAGAACAGAAAAGTTGAGCTGAGGGAACTCAGAAATAATTAAAAGATAGTGGGAAACCCTTCAGAGAATAACTGCAAAACAGTGAACTAATAGGCATTAAGAAAAAAAAAATCATGAAGGACCTAAATGAGAATAAAATAAAAGTGAACAAGTAGACACAGCTCTGCACTGTCCCTACACCCCCACCTGACTCCCCCAAAGCTGGGAGGGAACCCAGCGGTGTCTACAGGGCGCTTGCTATATTGTTTTTCTTACAACAGAGAAATTGTTCTCCGTGTTCCCATCAAAAGTGGGAGAGGGAGACCGGCAAGATGGCGGCAGAGTGAAGACACTAGACTCATAGTGTCCAGATACACATAACAGGGAAAGCCAAAAAAGCAAAGAGAAAAGCCAGAAAACGGACTATCAGCTTACATA
>JAGFMF010011492.1:1725197-1748200 GCA_019455555.1 Galemys pyrenaicus | reverse complement strand
TAATAATAATAACAATAACAGCAATAAAGACACAGAAACCAAAAATGAGGAGACAAGGACAGACTGGGGACACCTGGTGGGGAGGGGAGGGGAAGGGTTTAGGGAAGATGGGAGCACGAGGGACTGAGGTGATGGTGCACTGGTGAGATGGTGGTGATGGGGAACACATGGGGATTACAATTAATGGCAAGTATATGTAAATTTTAAAATATTTTAATAAAAAAAAATAAAAAAAATAAACCTATTAGCAATAAAAAAATAAATAAATAAAAATAAACTGAGGAAACACAGCAGATATAGAAATAAACAGAATGTGTGATACCATTTCTATGAAAATCCATAAAGGAAAATGTCAATGCACAGTGAGAGAAAACAAATAATTATTTGAATTAGAGTGGAAAAAAATTGACTGAGAAGGGATGAAGGTACTTTTGTGGATGTTTATATCTTGTGTTGATGATTTTACAGAATGCATATGTGTCTATTTGTCAAAATTCATGAAAATAAGTACTTAAATTGGGTGAATTTTATAGTATCTAAATCACCTCAATAAATTTTATTTATTTAAAAAAAAAGTGAACAGTTGCATAGAGAATAGGGAAAAACTTCAAAGAATTACCGGGAACATGATTATATAAGCAGCCAAAGTGAATCCAAATATACATAACTGGAGATGCTAAAGAAACCACCTAAAGAATTCAATGGAAACAACATTTAGACACACAATTCTAGAACTGTTGAATCTCCATACTAAAGAGCCTATCATCTGCCTGTCAGTATGGTCAACAAGACATATTCTGGAAAAGTTATTGGACTACATAGGTAAAGATCGAATCTTTGGGCAGTCAGGCAAAATAATGATAATAACAATAATAATCATAATCATAATAAATTTCCAAAAAGAAAAGTCACAAAGTTGACTCAAATTCTCTATGCAAATATGCAATGCCAGAGATTGGGTGTCACTGGAAGATAGTCAAGGGAAGAAGCTCCAGGTACAATGTTGCAGACAAATATTTGAACATGCAGGGACACCAAGGATATGACACAAGTGGTTTCTTTCTGAGCACACAACTAGAGAAGCAACTTTAACCAACAAAAGATACATAGGGGAGGGCCTCCCTGGTGGCGCAGGTGTTAAGTCTCAGAACTATCAAACTGTCATCAGCCACTGAGGTATGAGTCAATCTCTGACCAGGGTGCTGATCCACATGGAGCAGCAGACCTCTCCTGCCTCGCCCGCTGCTCCCCTCAGCAGTGTATTTCAGTGGATCTGCCTGTTCTGTTCCCCACTGTCTCTGGTGAATCCTCTCACCAACCACACCTCTGGCCTACACCCCAGTTCTTGCATGCATAAAATAAATAAATAAATAAGTCTTTAAAAAAAAAAGCCTAGGAGAGAAAAAAACTTAAAAGGACTGGAAATGGTAATTGTATAGCATTAACTGAAAAATTAAAACTAAAATGTGAAGATTAAGCTGATGAAAGAAAATGAATTTTTTTCCTTCTGGCACACTTTATTTTAATTCAGCAACACTTATGAAAACATTTTATCTCACCACAATGTAGGAATCATAAAACTATTTGGAGTAGAAAGAGGTAAAAAAGTAGGATGGATGGGAAGTTTGTTAGGCCAACTATATAGTTAGTAGTCAAAGAATTTCATTCAAGGATACCACTAAAATGAGAAATATAAGCACAATTTAAAATGCAAATATAAACACAACAAATACTAATGATTAAAATTAGTTATAAAAATGAAGGAAGTAGAAACATAATGTTTATTGTAAAAATCTATAGATATTGACTAGAGAAATGGAAGGCTAGGGGTAGAATTATATAAAGATTTAACTGTAATCACTACACCAATAATATTACTTCCTCTAGATGTCATTAAAAAAAATACACACAGAGCAGGGAACACAGTTAAGACCTTCAAAACAGTGCAAAATCAGGGGAAAATACATAAAATAATATAACAGGACTAAGATCAAATACAACTTACATGTCGAATAAATAAATAAAAAATAAGTTTAACACAATTATTAAAAATAAAATTCTGTTAACACTAGATCACAAAGAAAACCCCAACTTTTGATTTTTTTATAAAAGATAAATTAAAATAATACAGAGATTGAAAACAAAACAATGGGCAAAAGTAGGAAAAAAAAGAAAGGAAATAGAAAAGGAAACATGATGTTTATTGTAAAAATCAATAGATATTGACTAAATAAATAGAAGACTAGGGGTAGAATTATATAAAGATTTAATTATAATCACTATACCAATAATATTACTTCTAGATGCCATTAAAAAAAGATGTACTGGGAAGAGATGGACTTCAAGCTGTGCAGGGTGGAGAGGTGGGCAAATGTTCCTGATGAAAAAAAGTGTAAATATCATCACAGTTGTCAAATACACTATGGCAGGGTTCTGAAAATATAGCAAACTACACTTTGAACAGTACCTAATCATGATGAACTACCAAGTTTCAGGTGAGAACATAGTCAATGGTTTTGTTGCCCAGCTCTGGCTGCCCAGCCAACCTCCAACTCAGCAGACAGAAGTGGTAATATTACCAGAGTAGGGGTTCCTGGAAGGAAGCCCCTCTGATCTATAAGAAAATGACCTTATTTGGCTAGAGGGTGGAGGGAAACACATGGCTTTCTTGTTAAAAGTAAAGATCTCATATTATTCAGCAATCAAAAAAGATAAACTAGAACCATTCGTAGAAACATGGATGGAGCTTGAAGGGATTATGCTCAGTTAAATAAGTCAAAAGGAAAAAGGAAAAAGGTCAGATAAACTCACTATAGAAGAATATAGGGGATAAAGGGAAAAAAACATTAACAACAACAACAAAACAAACCAAAGCAAAATAAACAGACAACTACAAAACAGAATCATTCTGTGGGGAAGAGAGGAGGATTGGGATTAAGGAGGGACAGGAAGAACACAAGGGACTGTGGTGATGGTGCATGGGTGAATTGGTGGTGGAAATTCTATGGGGACTACACCTAGAAAAGAAAACAAACATTGTAAGAAAAGATAGATAGATAGATAGATAGATAGATAGATAGATAGATAGATAGATAGAGAGAGAGAGAGAGAGAGAGAGAGAGATAGATAGATAGATAGATAGATAGATAGATAGATAGATAGATAGATAGATAGATAGATAGATGGATAGATGGATAGATGGATAGATGGATGGATGGACGGACGGACGGACGGACGGGCGGGCGGACGGACGGGCGGGCGGACGGATGGATGGATGGGTGGGTGGGTGGATGGGTAGATAGATAGATAGATAGATAGATAGATAGATAGATAGATAGATAGATAGATAGATAGATAGATGTAAAGACCTCACTAAGAAGTAATCAGGGAGTACACTGTCTTTTATTTAGCTGGGAGTCACAAAAGTCAAATATCTCTCCACACAGCCCTGGACAGAAATATACATTCATATGCAGGGAAAACCCGAGAGACCTAGTAGAAAAGAAAAAGCAAGAGAGACAAAAATGGCTAACTTTGAACTCCCAATCTCAGCAGAGAGTTCAGACCTCATGGGCTCAAAGTGAACTTGACCTCTGCCAAGTCACTGACTGACCACTAAGCTACACAGACATAGAAGCAGTCCCTAGGGAGTCTGACAAAAGACAAAAATAAGATCAATAAAATGAACAGAAACATAAGTGGCTGCAGAGGACAAGGGAAGAGGATACCACAGATAAATTCAGGCAATTCACCAAACAAACAAATGAATCAAAATCCAGAGTTGCTACAAAATGTTAATTAAAATGTCCAAGATGATCCGTAAGTTCTGCTCCTCGCTCTGTCTCTGGTGAATCCTCCCACTCTCTGGCCTGTACCCCAGCTCTTGTATGCATAAATAAATAATTTTTTAAAAAATATATAAAATGTCCAAGATTTGTTTAACTGAAAATGACAAAGTGTATAAGAAAACAAGACCTGTAACCCTTATTCAGGGGGAAAGCCACTTGATAAAAACTGACTATTTGGACTAAGATGTTGGATACATGAGACAATAAATTTCAAGCTATTATAAATATGTTCACGCAATTAAAAAATTATATGATAATAATGGCTCAATAATAGGAAACCACAACAGAGAAATAGAACACATATTTTAAAGATGGAAATTCCAAAGTTGAAAAGAATAATCAAAATGAAAAGCTCAGACTATATGGGATCAACAGTAGATTTGAGATGATAGAATAAAATATCAGTGACGAATAGAACAAAAAATTTTACCCTATCTAAAGAACAGAAAGAAAAAAAATTGAAGTGAAATTAATAGTCCGTTAGTGACCTGAAGGTCAAAATTAAGTATACCAATATAATGGAAATTCCAGAAAGAGAAGCAAAATGAAGGGGCAGAACTCTATCTGAAGAAACAATGTCCTTAAATTTCTCAAATTTGATTTTTAAAAAGGCTTAATCTACACATCCCTGAAGATAACACAATTCAGGCAGGAGAAACACAAAGATCTCCACACCTAGACATATAATAACCAAACTGGTAAGACAGAAACAAATATGTGTGTGTGTGTGTGTGTGTGTGTGTGTGAAGTAGGAAGAGAAAATGAATTTCTGTAAAGGGAAGAGCAATATGAAAAGTGGGTGATTTTCTATCAGAAAGTATGGTGGTAAGAAGACCAAGGAAATCACTTAATCAAAGTACTAAAGGAGAAAAACACTCAACCAAGAAAAATCTATTTCCAGCAAAACTAACCTTTAAAAATAATTATAAAATAATGACATTCTGAGAATAAAATTAATAATAATATGAGATTAATTGCAAGCAGACATCTCTTACAAGATAAACTAAAGGAAATCCATCAGGCTAAAAGGAAATAGCACCAGATGGTAATCCATGTTGATAGGAAAAAATGAAAAAAATGTAAATCATAAATATGTGGGTACATAGACAAGGACAACCAGACAAGAGAAATCAGCACCTGCACAGTGCGCCAGATTGGACCTGCACTAGCTTTACCTGCCGCTACCTGAAGGGGGCAGTAATTCAACCCTGAAGTGTGAGAGCCCAATATCCCTTGGAACATTGCTTGCAAATAAGTATGTGTGCACATATGTATGGAGCACATACGCTAACCAATGAGAAATGACAAATGGGCAAATGCTCAGCTTTCTACCTGCACCATACTGAGAGTTAGTTGTAAATGTCAGCTCTGGGACCATTGTTTAATTCTTGGGACGCTGTGGCTTACTTAGTAATACACCCCTTCCATTTACTCTCTTTTCCCCTATGATGACAATCCCTCCGATAAAAACGCTTTATTTTAGGGATCAAAGTTAAGGGACCAGTTGCCAAGAGTGTGGCTGTAGAAATCCAATATTCAAGATGGAATTTTGAATTTCAATTAGCAGCTACACAGAAATAATAGGGAGTGTGTCTGATAGCATGACATGGTAATGATAATAATTATTACTCTTTGTTATTATTGTACACTGTGCTTTCTTACTTAACAATGTATTATAAATAACTTCAATATTAATATAGACTCTATAGACTGTCCTTAGTCTAGGTTTTTGTTTCATTTTATCAACAAAAGTTAATTTGAAAATAACCAGAATATTTGTTCATTTACCCATAAAACAAATATTCATTGATTCCCCTACTGTGTGTCAACATTACACTAGAAGTGCTAAAATGGGGAAAAGAAAAAGAAAAAAGAAAAAAAACCACCTCCTGAAAAAAAATAAGAGCCCTTATCCTCAAGGAGCAAACCACATAGTGAAAAAAGCAACATCTAAGCAGACTGGGACCTTCCAGCAGGATGATGAGGCAGAGGTACTAATTCCTGTACATACCAGCATGACGATTTCTCAAGCCTCCACTGTGGTTAATCCAGATGCGTGTAGGCAGGAGGGGATGCACTGGGCCGCTATGGGGCTGCTGCATTTAATAGGTATGGGGCCCGATAATGACAAAGATTATGGAGCATGTTGTCTGCTTTTAAGGGAATTGAAACCTTGCAAAAAAGAAAATGATAGACTCTGAGTGCAAATAACATAGACAGTAAAATTAGAAAATAGTAACAAAATCAGATATAAAAAGAATTTCACGCACACACATACACTCCCCACATGCACACAATGGAGGTCAACTGATTTTAACACCAGGCAGTATCTTAGTCCCATGATAGAGTGAGAATCAAATGGGTCACACTTTCTACATCTGATTCTATGACCTCCACAAGGTCAGAAAAATTCTCCAGAGTACTCAGTACAAGTCTTTCCCGGCCTCTGGAACAGATGAATTTTTCAAGTAAGTGGGAGACTCATTGACCCAGGCACATACACACATGGAGACTGGCAGTTCACCTGGGAATTACAAGGTCAGTGTCAATGCATAGCACCTCATCTGGTACCTGATACCTACAGAACACCTTTCTGTGCAAGCTTGTTGCATGTGAACCCAGGTGCTCCCCTTTCTGCTCCAGGCCTCCAAGGGCACTGCCTTTCCTATGACCACACCCCTCTTCCCCCAGTTGACCTCCATTGTGTGCATGTGGGGAGTGTATGTGTGTGCGTGAAATTCTTTTTATATCTGATTTTGTTACTATTTTCTAATTTTACTGTCTATGTTATTTGCACTCAGAGTCTATCATTTTCTTTTTTGCAAGGTTTCAATTCCCTTAAAAGCAGACAACATGCTCCATAATCTTTGTCATTATCGGGCCCCATACCTATTAAATGCAGCAGCCCCATAGCGGCCCAGTGCATCCCCTCCTGCCTACACGCATCTGGATTAACCACAGTGGAGGCTTGAGAAATCGTCATGCTGGCATGTACAGGAATTAGTACCTCTGCCTCATCATCCTGCTGGAAGTTCCCACTTTCTCCAAGTGATGACTTTAGTTCTTATTTCACTTTTCTTCCTTTGCCCCGCTTTGTTTCAAAGTGATCACCATCTTAGCTAAACAGAATTGTCCCCAGAAAGTTCCCCATCCAGACTGTCCTAGATGTGAGGTGAAATACAGATATAAATATAGCCAACTGAATTATGAGCAGAGAAGTGAAGGAGAAAACAGCTCTGGTGTAGAGTATCAGGAAACAGATACAGAAATGTTGCAAGGATGGTCTTTGTACAGATTTAAGAGCTAGATTTATATGCGCCCAAAAGTTATTTCCTCAATAGTTCTACAGATCATAACAAGTGCTCCAAAACATGAAGTAGCTGTTCTCTCACAGCAGAGTTATAACTTCCCAATATGCCTCTAGCTTCAGTAATTTATGTATTTAAGCTGGGCACTCAATAAATACTTGTTGAATGGTGAATAAATGGGTGAGTAGTGTAGTTTTGATTAGACAGATCTTGGTAGCTGGTTCTTTCATGTCAGTTGAAAGAGATAACAATGTTGCTTTGAAGAATTTTAAGACTATGTTCCTGGAATGATGGATTGAGGGGAGACTTCAACCTGGAGGTGCCTAGAGATTTCATCCAAGAACTGAATCCACTGGAGTTAACTATTTCATTGAAGGTCCCACACCAACTCCTCAACTCTGGGATATGTCTGAAGATCACAAAATCAGAAGTTGAGGTATTGATGGTTCCTAGTCCCATGTTAGCTTCTCATTACAATTCATACATACGACTTCCACCCAGGTTCCCAAATTAAAATGGCTACCTTTTCTATAAACCTAAAGGAGTTGATATTTGTCCCCTTTTTTTTTAGTTTTACCTCCTTGAATCCACAGCTTACATATATCACTGTGAATGTCTGAATCTCCTCTATCTTCTTGCTCTTTAAGATTTTTGTTCTAGGGCCTCCCTGATGGTGCAGTGGGTTAAGCAACGCACTATGAAGTAAACCGCAGCCACTGCAGCATGAGTTTGATCCCTGCCACTGGCCAGGGAGGGGACCCACATAGTGCGGCAGACCTCTTCTGCTGTGCCCGCTGCTCCCCTCAGCAGTGTACTTCAGTAGATCTGCCTGTTCTGCTCTCCGCTCTCTGTGATGAATCCTCTTACCACCTGCCCCCCCACACCTCTGGCCTGTACTTACCCCAGTGCTTGTATGCATAAATAAATAAATCTTTTTTAAAAATTAAAAAAAAAATCTTTGTTCTGCCACAAATTCTCCCATAAGTCTTTTCTCCATGCTAATGGGGTTTTCTTTTCATTTTGTATTAACTATTAATTAATGGTCATAGGTTTTTGCTTAGGCCTCTTTCCAAGTAAGCTTGTGTGCGATTCCATGGGCTCATGATGCCCCTCTTACAGAGAGAGGGCAGTAAATATATAACCACAGAGAAACGATTCATTATTCTAAATGTGAAAATTCTGAGCAAAACACATCTATCTAACCAATAATTAAGAGTTGATTATAAAGCCTCATGCTGACAGTATAAAGATTTACTTGTTAGAAAATATATGTTGATAAAAACTCAGCCTTGGAAAACTTCCATCTGCAAGCATCTAGTAAAGATATCTATTTGTGGCACACCAGGAAGATACAGCCATCGGACCCTGTGTCAACAGGAAGTGCTATAGTCAGACACAGAAGTAGGTTGGCATAACATTTGTGCACGAACTCTAGGCCTGGAACCTGGGTTCAACCCCAAAACAGTCAATTATTGGCTGTGTGACCTTGGTGAGTTACTTAATTCTTCCTGCCTTGGTTTTCCCAACCATTACATGGAAATAATAATAACAACTACTTAAAATACTTTGTGTGTGACATGTAAAACAGTTAATAGGTGTAGAACCTTTAGAAGAAGAGAGTGTTACACTTAGTAATTATGGGGATCTGAGTCCACCCAGCAAATATTTATTAAGTATGTACTAGGAATCAGGCATTGTGCGTTAGGAAATGGAAATTTAAGAATGTACAGTGTCTGTTCTCCAAAAATTTGTAGTTTAATGGCCACAGGAAATTATTCTTGTGGATTAAAATAACACTTAAGCACCTGGTAATATGGGACAAATTCTATAACAATTCTCCAGGACACTCTGTTCATGAAAAAGATGAGCTGAGATATTTTTCACAGGAAACCTTAAAAGTAAATGTGAAAATTGCAGCTATTATTTGGGGCCATCAATGAATTATATGATTTTTCATCTAGAACAAAATGCTTTTCCTGAGTCACCTGGAGAATTTTCAAAGTCTCCCCTTCCTGAAGCATGTAGAAATCAAGCTTAGGAATTCAAATGTTAATTCTTTACTCTGCTGGCAAGTTTTCATTGTGCCTACACTGGTAAGAAACAGAATGTGATTGATAATGTCAACTCCAAATTGTGCAGGTATTTCAAAAACAAAGATAAGCCTTCAAATAACCCAGCATCAATGGGAGAAATCCCTAGATTCAGATGGATCGTTGATGAAGATAGTTACAGAAAGTAAGTTGCTAAGTTAAATTGGATAGGATGACATGATTGAAACATCTGAATCCAGCAATTCCCTTCTTGGAACTACAAAATTGTAATTATAAAAATTAAAATGACTAAAATCAACTTATCTTGGGGGAGTCATTTACAGAACACTCTATAATAAGCATACCGAATGATTGCAGTAATTGAAGTTGCAATAAGGTAATATTATATAGGCCTCCCACCTGAAATCTGCAAGGAGGCAGTAAGAAATCTTGACCCATTTCCATTTCTTTCAAATACAATAATGTCTAAATTTGCTAAATTAGTTATAAATGTTAGTATCTGTGAGCCAGGTTAAAGTGAATACAAAATTTTCTCTGCCTTCAGAATGAGAACAAGTTTGGTATAAAAATGGCAAAATACCTCTTTCATAGAAACTATGTTGTAAAAGCACAAAAAATTCTTGATTGGGATGTTGTAACTGTGATGCTGCCGGTTCCAACCTGCTTAAGAATTTCCTGTGGAAATTCAATTGGCATTAGAAATGCCAAGTCCGTAGTCAAAGGGGATAGTATGTTGGCTTTAGTAGTAAAGAAGGAACACTGCCACTCCAAGATAAAGAGTTGAGGATCAAGAGAAACACTTATGGGGGATAAGGGAAAAAAACTGACCTCTCACTCCCAGGATAAACCTATAGAACCACAGATGTCAATTAGCCTGTTGCGATATCTCAAGCAACAACATTCTTTAGCGAACTTGAGATCTACCCTTTAGAGTTTGGGTACATATGAACATAGAAACTCATAGTTCCTTTTGTCTGGAATAAATTGAAGGGAAGCAACAACCCATAGCATCAGAATTGAACAGAGAGCAGCAGCAAGTCAGTCTGAACTTTGATTACTATGTAAGGCAAGGATGGTCTGATTTCTGGTGAGCCAAGTAGATACATGGACCATCATTGCAAATACCTCATGCAAGAGGATGAGTCTGTAGAGACCTCATACTATGAGGTTATAGAATTTGTTGCTAGGGACAGAAAATAAGAGTGTTTGTAGTCCATCAACCAGAGGTTGTGAAGTCGGTATTTTGGGAGTGTGTAATGCAGTGGTCTTTGGGAGGATGTCCACATTAACCAACAAATTACCCTACCTGGAGGTGCCCATGGGGCAGCTCACATATATGAAGCATCCACACCCAAACAGAAGAGCCCCACTTAGGCGTGTTTCCTCCTCTTGTTCCCCTGTGTCTACTCTTCCAAAGATCAGAAAAGCAAGTTGAAAGAGGAGGAGGAATGAAATCAAATAGTGTGTACCTTCTTCTTGTAGCAAAGAGAGAGATACCATTAGTTATATGTGATAAATAATTTTTTAATATTTAAAAGAGTCATGATTATGGAAAGGGGATTGATCTTCATGATAGAAAGGAGACCAGAAAGTTATATTATCTACCTGAGATGTGATCATGCAGTGGGGAATATCTTAGACAGGGTTGAAAAAAATTCATTTTCTATTAGCTGTCTAAGACACTCAGAATGTCCTATAAACACAGAAATAAATTAATGAAGATGCCTATGATGAGTATATGAGACTGCATGATTCTACACAAGAAGCTTATAGTGCCTCAAAACCATCTGGCAAAGTGGGGTAAACAGTGAACAGAATTTCATTGCCCAGTGATAGAGGTCTCCCTCTAGCTTTGTCCATAGTGGGAATGGGCAAAGGGAGAGGTACCTGCTATACTACTATTTCTGAGATCCGGACAGGTACAATGGCTGAATCTAATGTCCCTTCCAAAGATGGAAAAGCTTGGGCTAAAATCAATGATGCATGAAGAGGAGAGAAAATAATAGCTGACCATAGAGGAAAGAATAAATGAGTTATATAAGTAGGGAAATTCAATATCACATTGGTTTACAGCAAGAAAATCATATTGTCTCAGCACTATTATAACAGATGCCCAGAAAGGAGGAAGCCACACTTTTGCCAAGACCACCCCTGTTCTTGAAATCTGACAATATCTTGCAGCCTCCAAAGCTGAGTGGAAGGTCTCTGGGGGGACATTTTGGACATACTGAGTTATGATAACTGGACAAATTACTAATGACTGAAACTTTGGTAACATGCTTCTATCTTTTGACTCTTGTTTTCCAGGCTACATATTCTATCTATAAGATCACTTGAGAAGAAATTTCTGGGAATCATGTAGTGTCCAACTTCAATCAGACTAATCACTAAGCAACTGTAAAGCTTGATGACCAAGTGCTTAGAAAGTTTTCTGGTTATGAAGGATAAAACATAGCAGCTGCCTGCCCAACACGCAACAGGATGCTGTGTACAGGTACATATTACTTGCATTGTTGTGGGAGCAAAGATATTAAAGAGAAGGAAAAAAATGGGTTTTTGAAGAGAATAGAGCAGTGGGCTTTACTAGTGTTTCCAGATTGCCTTGGGGACAGTCCCCCCTGAGACAAGGAAGGTCCCATGGCACATTCAAACCACATCACCTCAAGGTCTGAGCACCACTCCCTCTCCAGAGCATGAAAGACCCAACATCTGCAGGTGCAAACATGATTCCTAATTGCACTCAGCTCATAGCACAGGAGGGCTGCAACATATGGTAAATTGGATATTGGTCCACAAGATTGAAAGTTTTGTAGACAGTCTAGACATCAAGACAAAGCTTAATTCACTTTTAATGAGAAGTGGTATTCAGAGGGAAAAGATGCATTAACCAGAATACACTGATGAGGGGCATTCTCTTTGAGGAGAAAGGCAAGAGAGGGGTCAGATTGGAAAGATGACAAGTTCTTTTTAGTGAGTGGATTGTGAAGTCTGAGAGTGGTCTTAGTCAGACATTTGAAGTCATAAGGAAGGCTACACAGAAGAGGTAGGGCGTGAGCTGAGATGGGAAGATCACCTAAGGATAATTCAAGACAAGGAGTTTGGACTCATAGAAAAAGTCCTCTGTTGCAATCTGGTAAGGGACTCAAGAAAATATTTTATCTCCTCTTGAGTCTTTGGGCTGCCTACAGCTCTCTGATTACCTTTTTAACCCTGAGGACAGATAATACAAAAGCGTGTTGTTGTTTTTCTGAATTACGTTCCATAGGTTTGGAAACTCATCGTGAACAAGTCTCCAGTTCATTAATATAACCTAAAACATCCCAGAAACTTGCTCCTACTTTGGACACTGATGAGCTGTGAATTTTAACTTTTATGGGACTTAGTTCTTTTATTTTTACAGATAAAGCCCACAAACACAGGCCTCCGTTGACTGTCACTTTTTTTGAGAAAATTCACAAATTGTGCCACATGATAGAACATGTACTATAAAAAGTTATTCCACATCAGCTGTCACCAAAAGCATCTGAATTCTTTTTGTTTGGCCAAGGCTGTTTGCCAAGCAGCTAAAAATGTTCTATCATGGACACTGGATTTCCTAATAATGTTTGAGTTCTAGTCTATAAAAGAACCCTGTAAGTTATTTGTATTATTGGGTTGAAATCTGCCCAACAGTCTAACAATAACTACATCTACAAGGCAAAAAGTCTTCATTTAGGTATTTCTGCTCAATTCTGCTCTTGGTCATTTCTCCAATGGGTTTGAAGAAATTCTTTCTGGCTCTCTGACTCCCAACTTTAATATTTGAACCTGTCACAATAAGACCTCTTGCATAGATTTCAGAAGACATTTTTCCTCTGAAACGCCATAAAAATTCTAGTTAACTTCCCATAGAAGTTTTTCTTCTGCATCATATATGGAAAATGTAAAATAGAACCAAAGAGGGAAAGTAACTCTACAGTACGTCATCAACTGAAGAGTATTTCTCTTGAGTGAACACGAGCCCAACAGATTCCTCTGATTTACTTTCTATTTAAGATGTCCCTTTCATTTTTTTTTTTTCGTGGTGGGTTTTTTTTTTTATTAAAATATTTTAAAATTTACATATACTTGCCATTAATTGTAATCCCCATGTATTCCCCATCACCATCTCACCAGTGCACCATCACCTCAGTCCCTCGTGCTCCCATCTTCCCTCAACCCTCCCCCTCCCCTCCCCACCAGGTGTCCCCAGTCTGTCCTTGACTCCTCATTTTTGGTTTCTGTGCCCTTTCAGGGACCCAGTAGTTCCCTAGAGTTCATATAAATAACAAGAGTTCAAAGAACATAAGCCAGTTGGCTAGACAACAGAATAGAAACTTGAAAGCTATTCATTGTCATTCTTATATTAACATATTGTCATCTGGTGCAAGTCTGATGACCTCCTTTTACTTGTGTATACCCAGGTATGAGACAGCACCAGGGTGCTAACCTGTCTCACTGGGCTGCCTGAAAGATTAATAGGGGGAATTTCAAAGAGTTCTCCCAGCTCAAAGTATTATACCAATGCTAAGTAAAAACACGTCAGTGATTTAAAATATGGTGAAAGTGTGCTGGAGTAGAGACTATAACAGCTTCTCACAGTTTGTATTTACACTGGCAAGAACGATAATGTTGGCATATAATCTTTGTGAAAGTAACAACAATAGTCAGCCAAGGGCTGGTCTTGAATCTTCAAGCAAAGTGGGATATCTTAGGTACTTCAAGTTGGCAGTCTCAGCTATAATCCATCTCTGAGTCTAGCAGATGCACGTAACTTCTAAGAAATAGTTGGAACAGAGTGAATTTTACCTGAGACTTTGCCTAATTGTGTCATTTGCTCTGTTCTTTAGGCACCTGGCACCTGACAGATTCTGATTTCAACGTTTTTAAATCATTAGTAAGATTGCACTAAGCTTTCATTTCCAATGCCTTTAATCACTTGCTATAATCTGTCTCAACAAAATTTTTCTATTTTTAATACTTTCTGACAGTAAAGAAGGAAGGAAATGTAGTTTCTTTGCCCAAGATTTATGCAGAGCAGCTTTTTAAGAGAAAGATAAGAAACTTGAAATTACAACAGAGATAAACAACAGAAAATAACAAATCTGCATAAAATGGCATAGAGTCTAGGATCAGATAATATCCGTATAAGCAGAAATCTTGTTTAATGTCTCCACAAAGGTTTCCAAAACTTACAGGTGCAGAAAGCCTCAGACTCTGAATTCAGTCTGTACAGAATATATTTATAGTAAACGATGTTCTTTTCAATTGCATGACCGTTCCCTACAATGACGTCACTCCACTCAATGCCCCACTTCTGGAAATTGCATCACTGGAGCTTTCAGCTTTAGTAGGTAACCATACCAACAGTGCCAATGAAGAAAGGTGGCATTGTACGCCACGATCTCACAGCTCTCTCTGCATCCCTACTTCCTCCAGCAGGGGAGATGTGTTCTGTTCGGTTATCAATTACAACTTGCTGCCACGATTCTGCAAAATTGCACCTAACCCAAAGGGGCACAGAAGGAAAAGGAATTCCTTCTACACACAGAGAGATACACACACTTATATTACAAGCATATCGTATTAAACATGAATGCATATAAGCAGGAATCCAAACTCAGTAGGCAAAGCAAGAATCTGACTCCAAAGTTTATTGCATTTCCACCAAGGTTGGGGTACAGAAAGCATCCTATAGGAAAGAAGAGATGGGTGGTAAGAAGAAATAGGAAGCCAATTAATGAGATATCTGTGATCTTTTCATCCTGGAGACAGTCCATCTGCCCAGCAAAATTTGATTTCACCTAAAAGCACAAGTGAGCATTATAATAAAAAGTCTGACTCTGTCTTTCATATCTGGCTACTGACTGCTTTCAAGCTTCCTCAGTCCCTCTTCCCCTAAGCCCTAAGCCAACTGGTAAGAAATCCTGAGCTATCCCTCCTTTGATGCCAGCAAGAAGTTTAAATATGCAAGCTGGAGCCCACATGGTGGAGCCTGCATCCCAATGCCACACTCCCACAAGCATGGAAAGAGTCAAGCCAGTCCCTTCCGCTGCTCCCTCCAGATAGTTGGCCCTGCTTACAAGCCTGCTCTGTCTCCCAGAGAGTCCTAAGCACATCCACACTCAGAAGATGTCACAGTGTTGGATGTTATTCCCTGTCCAAGAGCAAAGACCCACCAGAATTTCCTTGCAACCAGGTAGAGAAGGGGAAATGTGAACTTGTTTGCAAATTGCTTTTGATTGTATGTTTTAATCAACAGTAAAAGGCTGTTGATAATGGCAACTTCCAATATGGGAAACAGCTGATAGGAAGACGCAAATAAAAAGAGAGAATAAGAAGGGGGCATAAAAAATAAATCAAGATAAAATTTTTAAAAGAAAAGTCATTTCACAAAAGAATTCTTGAAAACATCATAGAAAAAAAAAAAACTGTGTTTCTCTGGCCTCTAGCCTTTAAAAATTTTGTACTACAAGAAGAACAAAAAAATGAATCCCTCCTTCTACTTCACTTTCTGCTCTGTATTGAAATTTGGGTGATTTTTTTGAAAAAAATAACAGAGACTTTTCTTTATATTGTTCTTTAAACGGTAAATGTCTACAGATTTTCTGTAAAGGATTTTGAAAGAATGTATGAAAATTAAAAAAATTATATCTTATGTTCTACTGGTTACTTTTAGAAATTGATCCTAAAGAAACCCAAATATGGTAAAAAGATTTACGTAAAAGTTATTAATTACTGATATGCCATATAGCTCTTTATGTGACCACTTTTTATATATTACTGATAAATCTACATATAATTCAAAAATTTGAAAAATTGTAAATTGCCCTCAACATCATACATGACCTGTGAGTGATACTAAGAATGTGAAATTCTGGCTCTGTCAAAAATAAACCCTTGAATCACTTTTTATTTCAGACAACAAATTACAAGTTTGAAAGGAAAGTAACCAATAAAAAATACAGGTTCAGCATCTTGTATTGAAGCCACTGGATTAGTACGTTGAGACTGAAGCCACAGCAGCTCTGTCCAAATTGTGTGGGTTTACATTTTGATGCTGGAATTGCCTTTTTTCTTTTTTGCAATATTGCTTTTCCCATGTATTCTTTGGTCCTATCAGATGTCTTGCTACTTCATTTCCTTGAACTGTCTACAAACATTGAGTCTTAGTCTTTATCAAGTTTGAGTAAGAGACCCCAAGGAGCCACCACAATGAGGGAGAAAAGAATTGGTTGTCACTGACACCTTCACTTCCATGGAGAAGGAAGGGAACAAGGAAAGAGATAGACATGCAAAAATGAACAGGAACATTCTGCAGCTACGTCAGTGGCTTCTCTAACACCCGCGCCCTGTCTCCTTCGGGCCACCTCTGAATTGTTTTCATGATTATTGGGAAAACTAAAGATGATGGCAAAAAAATTATCTGGGAGTGTTATCCCTGAGCCTGAACACAGCACTTGAGACAGAGTTAAATCTTATTGTGTAAGCTTGACATACTAAAGTGAAATAAAAGAAGAAAATACCATGTGATTATATGTTAATGACTTGCATTTTGAATTAATAACTTGAAAGATTTTAACAGACCTGAGTTTTGCCCCTCAAATATCGTATGCATTTAACTAGCTTCCAGATTGCTCCAATATTTTTAACAATGTTGTCAGGCATTCTTTTGAGTGATCAATAGCTTGATACACTGTGATAAATTCCATGTTACAACTTTTTTTAAAAGATTTTATTTACTTATGCACACAAGAGCCAGGGTGCAGGCCAGAGGTGTGGGTGGGTAAGAGGATTCACCCGAGACAGAGTAGGGAACTGAACAGGGAGATCTACAGAAACACACTGCTGAGGGGAGTAGCGCCATGTGGATCAGCTTCCTGGCCGGGGATCGAACTCATGCTGCGGTGGCTGCTGAACCTCCACAATGTGGCGCTCAACCCCTTGTGCCACCAGGGAGGACCCTCCATGTCATAACCTTTAAACACATAGATGTGTTATAAATAAGATGTACATTTCAGTGACTCTGGTCTAAAATTCACTGGAAAGGTGAACACATGGCCTTGATCTTGATTCCACTTGTGCCACTCCCTTGGCAAAGTCCTCCAAAGAGATCGGTCACGTTGAAGAGCCACATTTGGTGTAATCAAAGCTGTATTTTAATGCTCTCATTTACAATATTGTCACATGACATTGACCTCTGCTTTGGATGCTTTGGAGAAAAAAAGAAACAAACAATCCAGATCCTCTTTTTGTCTCTTCCATCTGACATTTAGCAGTTTGCCATGACTGATAGATAGGACTTCTTGTTTCTTTATATGTGATGGCTCAGGTTGTTGCCTGGAAACTACTTTTCACAGCGCCAGTTTCCCACTTCAGGAGGAGGGGGGGAGTAAGACTGCCATGGGTCAAAGAGGACTCTGGGTCCTTCTAGGTGTTAAGGGACCTAGGTATCTTTAATCCATCCTGTAACTCTGTCTTTTCTTTCCTTTATATATATTTGACATCAATTGTGGTCCCCATGGAGTTCCCACCACCATTTCACTCATGCACCATCACCGCAGTTCCTTGTGCTCTTTCTGCCCTCCACCCATTCCCTCTCCCCTTCCCACAAAGTGTTTCTGATTTGTCCTTGTTTTTTAATTGATCTTAATGACAGAAATGCATCCAATTCTGACATGACGAGGAAGCCTGGTGTAACCGAAGAACCGAGTTCTGAGAGGACCACCATCATCATTTGAACTGTGTGAAAAATTCTTCCCAAAATAATAAGGACTTTGAGGACTTCATTAGTTGAGCAGGCAATTACACAAAGATCATCCTCCCTTTCGTGAAATAATGATAGTCAAAGGAATGCGAGCAATAGCCCAGCAGGACAATGGTTGAAGAATTTGAATCTTCAAACCTGATTCTTTAAGTGCATTACCAAAAGCAGGTTGGAGGGTATTTATTTGAGGAAATACATTAGTGACTGACTGTGGCCATTAGCTTTTTCCTGTTGTGATATTCCCTTTTTCATTTTGTGCGAGATTAATTTGTGACTGAGATTTATTAGCCTAAAGGAGGCTGGGGTTGATGAGATTTTGCTGATATACTGCATAGAACACTTATCAAGTCAAAGAGAAAAGATGAAAAATTGAAATGATAAAGTTGCATTGCTAGCTTGTTGCTGAGGTAATTGAAGTAGCTTCTGTTGTGCTGTGCTGTGATGGGTAGAAATAAAATATGTACAAATTTATCTAGATCATCCTCCTGAGAAAGGGACTACAAAACATATTCCCTCTCTATTTATGTATTGAGGAAACCTCCCAATTTTTTTTTTGACAGTGATACTGAAGCAAAACGAAAATGAAACCCATTCAGAATAAGCTCCAGAAGCAAAGCGGGCCCTACGTTATCTATGGAAATAGACACAATGGTTAGCAGAGATAATTGAAATATGAGCATAATGTAAAAACAGCGTTTGGCCTATTAGTTGAAACCACAACTCCATATAATTTCTTTTTAACAGAACTGAAATAGCAAAATGAATTCAATTTTTTTAACCAGCCCCATGTTCCCTCTGATGGAGATGCTAATTATCAGCGAAATGCCTAAAAAATACGTATGCACCAGAATATTAACAAAGGAATAAAAAGCAAGGGCATGACATTCAGGATGCACTGGAATTGCAGCATCACGAGCTCACGGCTGGGTCCATGGGCCTGGGACAGCAGTTCCCCGAGAGACGCCCACTGGACCTCTGCTGAATGAACCATTTCCCGTTCATTCCACTGGGAACTGCCTCATATGTGTGAGGAAGGCCCCAGAGACCTCACTTTTGAGAATCGCTTGGCAGATAAATGTGTCACATGGAAATCGGGCGGTCTGAGTCAGTACAACAGAATATGACCCCAGAGGCACAATTCTCCCTGCAGACAATGTGACTGGAAAGGAGCCGTGTCCCCCACAGAAGTCACCACAGAGGTGTGGGAATTTCAGAATTGGGAGACTGATCCCCCCTCTGAAGCTCAAGATAACATTCCAGAATGTTCTTCACCCTAATTCTTTTTTGTTTCACTCAAACACCTACCACTAACCAGAGTGGGGCATATGAGAGCTCAAACACCACTGTCTTTCCAGCGTCTGTCTCATCTCATATTCCACACAAGAGAGAAGCAGTTTAGATCAGCAGAACCCCTTAAAAGGGGGAAAAGAAAGCATCAAAGGGAGATTTACAGACGCTAATATGCTTTATTTTATGACAGCGGCCATGGGGACTAATCACATAGATGAGACTCCAGACTTGGGAGAATGGACGGACAGAATCTTTCCTGCACCGGAGGGAATCTCTGCCTTCCACGTGACTGTGACACTAGCCCCCAAGAGAGGCCCACTCTCACTGCCCCAGAGAAAATTCTAGTCTTAATCCTGAGAAGTATCTGCCACTGTTTTTGTACCTATTTTCTTTTGTTCTCCTTGGGGTCCCAGGTCACCTCAGATTCCTGAGCATCAAGGGGCCTGTGACAGTCCCGCTCTCTTCAAGAAAGCTCACACTCAAGACCCTGATCTGCACCAGCCTCTGAAAGGCCATGAGAGTCTCAAACTCCTTGAGACGAACGAAGCTGCTGACAAAGAGAAGAATGCCCGCGAGTGCTGGGTCTAGAAATTTAATGGCTAGGGGACCTTGGGCACATCACCTAATTATTGTGAGACTGATTCTGTCTCACGATCCAGAAATATAACAGAGGCTGCTGTGTTGGTTAGCAGAGAGGGAGACAGGGAATGAAGTGCTGACGTGCTAGAACTTGGACAAGTCTTGAAAGCGCAGTGCTAAGCGGGAGAAGGCTGGACAAAGGAGCATCTACTGTCTGATTCCACTGCTCGTGAAAGCTAGTTGGAGAATTCCACAGAACAGAATGTGGATCTGCAAGATTGCTTAGGGTTGGAGTGGGGATGGAGGCCCAGGAAGGGGACGGCTAACGAGGCGAGTTTTCCTTTAGGTGACAAAGATGTTCTAACATTGATTACGGTGACGGTTTAACACATCTGTGAATATACTAAACACCACTAAATAAATGAGCGAATTGTAAATGGAATTCTGTTTAAAAACAAAGTTGTTTTTAAATAGATATTTAGTGCAGTACCTGCCTAGATATTTGCAAAATGCCAGTCATTATCATTTAATAATTCATTTAGTTCCTTGTGTAAATCTGGGACCGTTTTCCTTATTCTCACTATTTTACACCAGTTTCACATTTAAAACCTGCATGTGTGTAAAATCTGGTAAGGTTTTAATAAGGAAGGAAAAGTCCATAGTTATTATGACTAAAATGCTTTACTTGAAAGGATAAATTTAATTTTGGTGAATAAAATGTAAAAGTATAAAGTTTCTACCTGAGAAATACTCACTAAAACCCTGAAACCATATAGGCATCTTGAGAATACCAACAAAAAAAGGTCTTCATTTATTCAATACTAGAATTAATTTATTTATAATCAACTTAGAAAGTTTTCCAAATGGGAAATACATAATTTAGTGACAGTAGAGCAGTTCTGTTTCTTGGATTTGTGCAGTTCATATTTAAGAAACATAGGAATGAAACCTGGCATTGAATGGTTTAAGCCAAATAACAAGCAAAATCCAAAAGTCATAACTGAATCTTAAAAGACATTAGATAATTATTCTTTTTTTTCTTTTAAAGATTTATTTATTTATGCACACAAGAACTGATGTACAGGCGAGAGGTGTGGGGGTGAGAGGATTCACCAGAGACAGAGTGGGGAACAGAACAGGCAGATGGACTGAAATACACTGCTAGGGGAGCAGCAGGTGAGGCAGGAGAGGTCTGCTGCGCCATGTGGGTCCCCTCCTTGGCCAGGGATCGAACTCTTGCTGCAATGTCTGCAGATAGCTTCATAGTGCTGCACCTTAAACCCTTGTACCACCAGGGAGGGCCCTAGAAAATTATTCTAAGCAGCTCTACAATCATCATCATCCCCCTCTAATTCCCATAACTTTTATAAAAGTTGACTTCCTCTTGCCTTTCTCTCTACCTTCAGCCAACCTTTGTCCAGCTCCAAGGACTGTACATAAGGGTAAAACAGCAGCCAAAAGATGACAGCACAGAAGGAAAAAATAGGACCCTCAAGACCTATGTCCAAATGGGAAATTCCTTTACAAATCACATTTGAATCTGCCTCGGCAAGTGCGTAGATTTAAACGGAGTGAGGTTATGCCAAGTTGGCACCGGTGCCAGCTCAAAATGAATTGTTTTAACCACAGTTGGGGCCCTAAGCATGAAAGAGAACAAAGAAGAAAGTCAAAAGATAAAACAGCCAGGAGCCAGGTTTCTCCAAAAATCCTAACTGCTGTTTTCTACCTTGGACCAGAAGAGGCTGTTCACAAGAACACTCCATCAACTTTCTAGTAAATTCTCAAGAAACCCAGGCTGCATTGAAGGTACCTGAAAAACTGAGTTAGAAATCTGCTGACATTTTGGCTCCTGGCGTTGGAAATCAGTTAGGAAAAAAATCAGTCTTTGCTGGTGAAGACTTTTTATTATAAAAGCTACTCTCCAGGTGTCCTCACTTTCTCCATTAACGTGCCATGGGTTTATTCATTCGCACTGTTTTCCAAACCACCCCATGCCACTGAACAAAGGAAAAAAATAAAATGTCCTAGGAAGTATATATTTTTTGCCTTGTAGACATATTCAGAATGACTTCACATGCACAGATTTGGAAGCAAACCAAAGTAAAGAAATAGGAAAAAAAATGAAGAGTAGAATTTACTCAAGATCTACAAATTTCCATGAGGACCATAATCACTTCTCAGCTCCTTGAACACATGACTGACTGACTTAGCCTGCCATACTCATAACATAGTGAATTTAAATCACTAGAGAAGTTTTAAAGCTTTACAGACTAAAACTGTTGGTTTTCTTTTTATAGATAGACCAATGTATATAAACAATGTAGTAGTAATAATAATCACAAGTGGGTAGTTTCTTCTAGTAACTTAAACTTTCGATGGTTGATCCGAGAGTCTATTTCTTATTAGTTGTAAACAGTTCTTCTGTGTTTCTGTTTTACAGGTGAGTGGAGGGAGGGTGAGATATAAATTTGTTGCCTAAGTAAATGAGTCAGTATTTTAGTAGAAAAAAAAAAAAAAAACAAACTTAAACTTTCGAGAACACTGGCCTGAGAACTTGGAGGCCAAGCTCCAAGTCACTCTGAAGGAAACTCATGCTCTTTCTTAATCTCCGCCCTCTCCACACCACTAAGGATTTGACTAAATGGACCCAGGCTGCGCTCCAAGGTCCCAGTTATGTCATCAATTCTACGAAATCAGGATGTCACCTGCTCCATATTCTGGTCATTTACCAGAGACCTCTGTTGGTGTTCTTTTCATTTTTTAAAAATGTATTTTTTTCTACTTTTTTCCCTTTAATTTATATATATTTGACATCAATTGTAATCCCCATGTATTCCCCATCACCATATCACCAGTGCACCATCACCTCAGTCCCCCGTGCTACCGATTGCCCTCAACTCCTCCCCTCTTCCCTCCCCACCAAGTGTCCCCAATTTATCCTTGTCGTTTCATTTTTGGTTTTTGTGTCTTTATTGTTATTATTATTGTTGTTCTTTTTTTTACATTTGATTTTATTTTTTATGATAAAAAATTTTTTTCTTCCTTTTTTTATTAAAATATTTTAGAATTTACATATACTTGCCATTAATTGTAATCCCCATGTATTCCCCATCACCATCTCACCAGTGCACCATCACCTCAG
>JAGFMF010011492.1:1680857-1715150 GCA_019455555.1 Galemys pyrenaicus | reverse complement strand
AGGCAAGAGAAAAATATCGGATGGCTTCACTATTAGGAGGAATATGAAAGAACAACAACAACAATAAAGAATAAGCTCCAGGAATTGGGCAATTATAACTAAAAGCAAACAAAAAAACTCAGTAAGACCAAAAAGCCAAGATAAACCAAAAGGACCATGAGGGGAGGGCAAAGTCGGGGATGAGACCAGCGGGTGCACAAGGGACTGAGGTGATGGTGCACCGGTGAAATGGTGATGGGTACTCCCTGGGGACTACAAATGATGTCAAATATAATTAAATTTTTTTTTTAAAAAAGTTACAAAAGTACTCAGGGGAAAAAAAAAAAAAAAGAAAGGGCCTTCCTTCCTTTCTTCCAATGTGGACCTATCTTTTCAGGGGCAATGGACTCTCATATACTTTCGTTCAGCAGGGTCCGTTTCATCACTCCATTGTTGACGGCTGTCTGGTTTATCTCTACGTTATTGACTGCCCTTCACTACGTTTTCTTTCCTCCGCAACAGCCCTGTATATTTCTCTCCTATATTTTGTGGCCCCCTCTTATTATCTTTCACCTCTAGGTGGCGCGCTTGCACTGGCTAGGGCAGGTGGCACCTGATGTGTCCAGAGTTTCTTCTAACCTGCTGTCAGACAGCTACATGAGCTTCTTCCTCACCAAGTCTCTCCATTGTCTATGCACAAAGATCATTGTCGTGTCTTTGTCCCATACCTGAAAGACTTCCGTTATCATATTTACTGGGATAATTTAAACTGTACCGATAATTTGCATAGCTTTGGACTCTAGTAGTCAAGCCCTCTGAGCCTCACTGTCTTCATCCATGGGGATAATAATAGCAGCCACCTCGACTTGTAATGCAATTTAAGTGAGATGATGGATGCAAATACTAGGCACAGTCTGGCCACTGTAAGCAGGCAATGTCTAGTTATTACTAGTGGGGTCAGTAGCTCCATCCCATGTAAACTACGGCCCCTTCTGTACATTAGATGTAAAATGCCTCTATGACATATGGGTTACTTCTGAAAAGGACCGTGTATTTTGTTTTACATACTAAGTAAAATCATAAATTTCTTTTAAGAACCCTGCCCCTCTTCTGTATTTTGGAGATCTATCATCCATTTGTTTATTAATCTAAACTTCAGGTCAAAATTATTACTGGGAAGAATTCAGTTTACTAAAAAATACTTCCTTTGGGTATATCCAGCTGTTGGTTGGGTAGCTGTCCCGTCCCTTGTAAAAAGAATCCCTGCAGCGAATGCACTTCCCACATGTTTATGGCAGCGTCTTCCTTGCTCACCAACTTCCCTTTACGGCTCTGTGTTCTCTTCCTTCCTACCTATATAACCTATAACAATGGCCACATTGGCAGCACAGCCAGGAGGTCTGCAATCATTTCCTGCCTTGTCCCTTCTCATTCTCTTACTATTCTCCCCACCCTTCCATACTTCTCTGTCTCTGCTCTCCTTCCAAATTCCACCAAGTTACTGTGGACTCAAATCAGAACAAAAAGTCTTCTGTTCCCAAACAGTATACCTGTGCAGATTACGGGCCACAAGATGCTGTAAGAATCAGAGGTGCCCCTAGTTCTACCAGCCGCCACTTCTTAGACCACTGTCTGTCAAGGGAAGCCATCAAGCTCTACAACTGCTCGCTGGCCCACCTCTCTCAGCTAAACACTCTCTGAGCCCCGACTATGCTAGGAGGTAGCCTCATCAGAAGTCAGATGGACAGATGGAAAAATGCAAGCAAAAGAAATTAAGATCTTGCCCAAGATCCATTTGATGTACAGTAACCAAAAAATTCATAACCTCAATTTATTTCTTATAAGAGAAAAGGGGGCTTTTCAAGCGTTCTCAACCAGATGGTACAGCACATTGCCCTGTGTGGAAAAGACCACCATCTCCATCATTTTGTCCTTTGTGTGGATGAAACATGTGTCCACACTGACAAATCTGTCCCCCCATAAGAGCAAGAATCAGACTGATTGAGTTCATAAATTTGATTTCTTTTTCAACTCCACTACAATAGGGGTAAATGACTTTCATGCACAGGGAGAGGAGTAGATGGTGTGGCTTTGGGCCAACTGCCTTTCACACTCAACACCTCCATTTGTCAATAATGACATGAGGGGAGTGGATTGGACCAGCTGTAAGATCCCTTATCTTCGGAAACTGTGTTATTTGAACAGTGGTACAAATGATGCAGAATAAAGTATTTTAGTGTCCTTTCTTGACAAAGGTGATATTAAAAAGCTTACAAACACATGGATAGTCATCACCCTTTTACTAATAATAGTGGGTCCTGTGAGCTTGTTATAGGCAGAGGAATCTAAGCAACTGTCATGGATTTTCTACTTTAATCCTCATAACAACCCTTCCTTTGAGGTAGGTAATGTGATTTGTACCCACTTTACGGATGAGGCAACACAGGCACGAGAAGTGAATTGCCCACAGTCACTGGCAAGAAACTAAACCAAGAGTCACATTTAGACAGTGAAACTTCAGGGCCAGCCCTATTACTCATAACACCACCACCTTTGCTTTCTTAATGCTTTTCAGTGAGAAAAATATGTCATCCGTGGCTGTTAATTTTCTAGTGTTATACAGCACTAATCCTCTAATTTAAATCATTTACAACTTTGCCTTTAATAGGTTATCAATAAGCATATTTAGAGCTGTTTCTTGCAATTATTTGTGGCATAAGGATTTCTGAATAATGTCAAGAATAACAAATAGTTTTTACTTACAAAGGGACTTGCAAATTGAGTTTCCTTCATCTGCAAAACCTCTCTACATAAAATTAGTCATCCTATTTTATACTTTATTTTTAGGCTGCTTTATGTTCTCTTAACATTTGGTGTAGTTGAATATCAAAAATCACAGCAATTCTATCTGCATGTAAGGACTTTCCAGAGGCTCGTGTTCAAAAATTAATTTGTAGTGCATGCTCATTTTCAGGAATTAATGTACTTTTAAATAGCGTGCACCTTCTCAAGGATTTGTTGTGGATAAGGAGAGACCATTATGTATATGTAGCATGCTGAGTATACTTGCAAATTTAACAGTAAATATATTTTAAACATGATGTCTACCATTTATCCAAGTCTGAGAAAGTATCAAAACTAAAACAATAGGCCAAATTCTGGGCTTGAGAAAACACAGAAATCCCCACTCAGTTATTGACAACTTAGATGTTTTATTATTTTTTAAATATGTATTTATTATGCATACAAGAGCTGGGCCACAGGCCAGAGGTATAGGGGGTGAGAGGATTCACCAGAGACAGAGTGGGGAGCAAAACAGACGGATCTACTGAAATCCACTGCTGAGGGGAGCAGCAGGCGAGGCAGGAGAGGTCTGCTGCGCCATGTGGGTCAGCTCCCTGGCCAAGGATCAAACTCGTGCTGCAGTGGCTGCCAACAGCTTCATAGTTCTGTGACTTGTGCCACCAGGGAGGCCCAACTTACATGTTTTATAAGATGACACAACATTTAATATTATTAATATTCTCCATGTTGACTTATTAACCATCTCACATGACATAAATAACAAGAGTAAAAGTAAAAAAAAAAAGTAAAACCCATTCTAACATGACATAAGTCACTTGAAAGTGAACTAAAATTTGCAAATCTAAACATGACTGCTTAGTGTCAGTAAAGTACATTCAGAGTGACCCACGTTTGTGCATTTGTTACAGAATGCTTCTCTGTAAAAGGGAGGGCGGCAGCACAGTTAGTGGGTGTCCCTTTCCCCACCTCGTTGGTCTACAAGTCCCAGTGTGTCATGAACTGACTTCCGGAGCTGGGAAGCTACTGGGAACTAAGAGTGGAGCTGAGCAGCCCCTTTCTAACACAGAAGCTAGATGAGCCCACCTTGGTCTTGCTTTTGACTTGCACCCGGTACTGCTGGGAAGAAGAGAAGGAAGACAGATGCTGAGGCAAGACACGTAAGAGACACATGGGAGGATGTCCTTGGCAGAGATAACAATACCCACTATCTTCATGGGCTATCTTTTGCCCTAACTGTCTGGAACCTGATTAACCCATTACTTGTGATACCCATCCAGAAGATTCCTTAGACTTGTGGCAAGCGTTCAGGTCTCAGCAGCCTCACTTTGGGCTGAACCTACTTGGCTAGGATTTGCCCAGGAGGAGGATGAGTAATTAGGAGGTGGGAGAAGTTTACTGGGAAACTATTATTAGGAATATCATTTTTTTATTATTATTTTTGCTCTCTCCCTCTCCACACTAATTCTATTCAAGATCTTACACATTAAGATTTTGCTTTCTTTGCCTTTGTGTGGCATCTGGCTGGAGCCCTTTTAGGGCACATAGGCCTTAACAGTTTGGGGTCCCTGGGGATTATTCCTTAGTCATGAGCTAACACATTCATGCTGTTTCACAACTCTTGAAATGCTGGTGAAGGTCCAGTAACACACTCTGAGTAACTATATTGGAAGCTTAATTTAAGACCCTCAGGCCAGGGGGACAAAGTCTAAGATTGTACACTCTGTCTTCACACCACTAAAACTGTTGCGTGTAGTATATTAAGGTCAAAACTTGGAATGTTATAACAAAACATATTTCTATCATTGGCTCTAGGACATCACATAACCATAGATCATGTAATTTGGGGTATCATGTACCCTAATATAGAATAATAGGTCCAAATCCTTCTGTTTTAGTTTCCTGTTACTACTGTAAGAAATTATCATAACCAGTGGCTTAAAACTGCATCAATTTACTATCTCACAGATCTCTCTGTCACAATTTTGACATGTATACCTAGGATAAAATCAAGGTGTTGGCAGAATCATGTTCCCCTCTGGAGAAATTTCTGTAGCTTCTTGAGTTTTCTCTCGTTCCTTGGCTCATGGCCCTCTATCTTCAAAGTGGCAGTGGCTAGGGTAGCACACACATCACATCGCTCTACCTCTTCCATCTCCCTATTCTTTTAAGGTCCCTCGTGGTTATATTAGGCCCACCCAGATAATCCAGAACAATGTCCCCATTTGAACGTCAACTGTTTAGTAACCTTAATTGACCTGTCAGGTCTCCTAACAGTCATTGGTTCTGGGAATTAAGAAGCTGGACATCTTTGAGGAACTATTGTTCTAATAAAAATGATTAAAAGGAAATCTTAAGAAAATGCCCTGAAGGCTACATGAGGAGTTATCTTCAGACCAGAGAGGAGATATCTTCTAACCATACCATCTACCACCTGGTTCACCATCGGTTCCACCCAAGTCTTTCATCTTCGCAGACATTTCTACACTCAGAGGGCATCTTCAACCCCAGACATGCTCTTTTTTCCAAAGCCAATTAATAAAGGACATAGGAGAATTTTTGTAGTTTGCCTACTGAAATTCAACACAGCCGGGATCAATATGCTGCAATCCTCATTTTCTCTGATGCCCCACATCAATTGTTTTTCATTTCATCCAGCAAACAATTACCTAGTGCCAACAAAATGCCTGGCACTGTGGTAGGTGCTGAAACACCAGGAGAAAAATGCAAACCATGCTGTTAGGGAGCTCAGTGTGTGTGTGCGCATATGCAAATGTGCATGTGTGTGCACATGTGTGTTTATGTGTGTATGGTGGTGTCCCTGTATGTGTGCATATAGTATGTGTGTGTGAAGCCAACAAAATGCCTGGCACTGTGGCAGATGCTGAAACACCAGGAGAAAAATGCAAACCATGCTGTTAGCAAATGTGCATGTGTGTGAACATGTGTGTTTGTGTGTATAGTTGTGTCCCTGTATGTGTGCATAGTGTGTGTGTGTGTGATAGAGAGAGAGAGAGAGAGAGAGAGAGACAGCTGTGGAGACAGGAGCAGGCAGGAAAACATTACTTCCATGTCATGTTGACACAAATACTATGATTTTTTCTCGTGTCTACTCCCCTTTCCAGTCCTGCTACCAGATTCCTGGTTCAGGCCATTATCACATCTTGCTTCAGCTACTGCAGTTCTCCAGCTGGTCCCCATCCCTCAGTCTCCCACCTCTGAAACATTCCACACTCAAATACAAACACAGCTGCAGCTGTGTCACTCCCTGACTCAGAAGCAACACCTTTTTCATTGCCTACAGAATCGCATGTACATTTCTCCACATGGTACCCGCGGCCTCTGGGCTCCGCCTACCTTCTTAGTCTTATCTCTTCCTGATGTGGCGTGTACTTGGGCTAAATGCAGTCACAGCAGTCCCTCAAGATCACACTGTGTTTGTCGGGCCCTTGACGGGTAATCCACGATGGTTGCTCTATCCTCCCCCCCCACATTCAAATAACATGCACACTACAGAAGCCAGATCGACCATCGCTCCTTCCCAAAACAGTCTCCTGTCCTTTCTCCACTAAAAATAATCTCTCTCCACACCGGCTCCCACCGCACTCCATTTTTGATCCTTTAATAGAAACTATCCGTTTCTGTCTCAGATCTTTTGCTTTGCTGAATATCAAGGGTCTCTCCCAGATTATAAACTCCTTGAGAGCAGTCACAGGAGTTATTTCGCTTTGATATGGCTACGGCAGCTAGCTTGGGACCTTGCCCACAGCAAGGATGCTGTGCTCCTATTTGTCAGATTCAGCTGGGTGGATCCAGCTCCGAGAGTCAACTTTCAGGATGTCGTCACAAGCACTGACTGTTTCTCTAGCCCGTTCTCCTTGGTGCTTGGTGCTGGGGAACATTTTCACTATTACACTCACAAACAGTTAAACAGACAGGAATTGACAAACATCAACAGTGAGGGAGCCGATGTCTTCTGAGAATGACTGAAATTACTGATTAACCTACAAATGCAAAGGACAGAATGACCGTGCACATCACACAAAAACAAAAAGTAGCACAGACCCACAGAGGACTTTGTAAAACCAGCACAGAACCATCGCTTGGCTTGTACCTTAATGCTGCGTACAACAAAGAACCTGCAGCTAAGAATTCCTGATTTATGAATGTGTGTGTGTTTGTTTTGATCCAAAACAACTTTCATAATGAATATTTATGGTAAAGACAGGCTACGAAGCCACAAAAGTGTTTTCAGTATGTCACTGTCATCAGTTCTACTAAATGATTATCATTACAAATCCAAAAATATCTTGAATGGATAATACTGAATAATCTAGATCACGAAACTGCATTAGAAGGGTATTAGCTGACTCAGGAGACTAATTATAACGAGGTATTGAGCCCTTATCGCTCATCTCAACTGTAAAACCATAAACCACACTGTACGCGCAGTGGCTGCAGATCAGGGTCAGTGTGGGGTAGTGGAAATAGCATTGAACACGGCGGGTCAGGGCCCCAGCTCTGTCGTTAGCACCGTGACATTGGGAGATTTTAAAGATCAACTCCTAGGAGAAAAGCAGATCCCTTGTTTCGAGAAATCCTCTCCTTTGAAAAATATGGCTCTCCTAGCATCTGAAGCTGCTTATTCACAGAAGACTCTCTCCAACTGCTGAAAGATTAGGTGTGTGTTCGTGCAAACACACGCACGCACAGACGTTCGCTCACCTTCCGCAGACTAATAATATCTCCTTGCTTAATGGGCCAGTTTAGTACTACTATTAACCAGATGATTATAATTTGAGCAAGTGTTATTCAACCATATCCTAAATAACAGTAGCTGGCATAAAAATTTTCAGACTGCCTTCTCACCCATAGAACTTGCCAGTCAGAGGTCAAAACTAAAATCATCGCATATATTTCTGAGTCTAATTTTAAACAATAATATCATTACCTAAAGCTTTAAATGTCCCAACCACCTGCCAAGTATTTCTTTTAACCCCAATGGCCCCGCAAAGGAAATGAGATACATTTTCAAAAAGTATACAGAACTGATGTTGGTGGGTTTTCTAAATTCCTCCATTTAGCTAAAGATAGGGATACAAAAATGGTAAGACAAAGTTCCTGCCTTCAGGTCATTTTCGGTTAGTGATAGATAAAGTACACTGAGTACTATTTCTCTGTGCATCTTAGAGCTCCTAGGGGGAGTAGAGAGAAGGTGACTGTGTTTCTACTGGGAAGAAAGTGTGCTTGTGTGTGCAGGTACATGAGTGCATGTATATGTGTATCTGTGAGTGTGTGTGTGTGAGGGGGTTGGAAGAGGAGGGGAGGCAAATGTTAAAGACAGTTTCACCAAGAAGGTGACTTTGGCATTGGATTAAAGTCACTGTTCTATTAGTTAGTTAGAGAAACTCTGGGTGTTGCTGAATCTCTGTGAGGGTGAGATTCTTCATCAATTAAATATGGATAATAGTTCTGACTTCATAGGGTTACCAGGAAGGAGGAATGAGACATCATATCAAAGAATGATTTGTTACAAAGCACGCAATAGATATGTTATTATTTCCACTTTGCAAAGGTTTGTTAATTGGGTTTGCTCCAAAGGTGACTGGCTTGCTCAAGGCTGTCCCTATAGCCCAACTCAGTACACGTACCCCCTCAGGTTCCAGCAGCTTTCCCCCCCACACTGCCCACTGAAATACTGGAAGACATGGAAAATACTCATCCTGATAACATTTTATGGGCCCTAAAATCATGATAACATATTCATATAAATAAACATATCAACATCTGAAAACTTTCCTGTGACATGTTTCCTCTAAATCCTAAGAGGATATGCTCCATAAAAGAAGGATTCAACAGAGCACTCATTCTAAGCAAGGAATTGTGAAGGAGAAAATCCTACATATTTAATACAGGGGTAAAATGGTACATACCTTTTTTTTTTTTTTTTTACAAAGGGTTTTAAACTACCCCAAGTTTCAGAGAATAAAATATGGCAGGCCCTCAATTGTTTTAAGTGACTTAACTGTGAACTTCAATAGAAAACATTTGAATAAAAAAAAATATGTCTGGCATTTGGGAGTATTAACAACTGTTGAATTACAAGACTTAACCTGATCATTTTTACCCCTAAGAGTGTAATAGTACAAATTCCTTCCCACGTATGATACCTATAAATATTGCATTAGGGCAATTTAGTATTGTCTGTTTTTATAGCTCCTCAAAGAAAAAATTTTATTTAAATCTGATGTTCCATCCAAATAAAAAATAAAGCAAAATATAGTAAAACATAATTGTCTCTATCTTATTAATAATAGGTCTGGAAAATCTTAAGTAAAAAAAAAATATTTGCTGGATTACTATTTACCAGCTAATGGATTGGGAAGTGGCAAAAGTCAGAGATTCATGGCAAACCCAAAAACACTATTGTCTTCTGAATACTGAATATCTACCCATACTACTCAGGGTCTGCCACAGAAACAGAATAAAAAGTGGACAAAGAGATATGTAGGGAGGAAGGTAGGTAGATAACAAGAAATTGGTTCACGCGATCATGGAGACTGGCAAGTTCAAAGTCTTCGGAGCTGACATCCCCATTTTAAGGAGATTCCCCATCAAAAGGAGATTCCTGTCTTAGGGGAAGAGCTGGGGTTTTGTTTGTTTGTTTGTTTTTTGTTCTAGTCAGACCTTCACCTGATTAGATGAGGCCCAGCCACCATGGGGAGGGCAATCTGCTCTACTCAGTGTACACATTTAAATGTTAATCTCATCCAAAAAAACGCTCTCACAGAAATATTCAGAATAATGCTTCAACCAAATACTCAGGCAGGCATCTGATGACTCTACCAAATTAAAGTAAAATAAAAACTATAAAATTAACAGCATAGCCAAAATAAAACATTTTTTCTTCTAAGTTTTGGTAAGGAAACAATCACAGACATCAAGGAACTTCAAGAAGATACCAAGAGACTTTTTAGATACGGCGGCAACTTAGTTTGCTGGTGACCTGGAACTTTTGGCATACTGATTAGGCTCCATTGGGTGTCAAAGTTCACCTCTGATAGGGCAAGCGACCTGGATACACTGCTACCTTTCTGAACCTCACCTTTCTCACCTAGGAAAATGAAGAAATAATAGTATCCATTGCCCAGAATTGGAAAAACTAAATGAGATGACTCAGGTAATGCATATCTGTCACGCTGAAGTTATCAATAAACATCAACTATTCTAACACTAATAATTACTATTATGACTATGCGTTCCAGTTCTAAGTCTTACTGAAACCAATATTTTTTTTAATTGGCACAGATTTGGGAATTTTATCCATTATTTATACACACAGTTTTGGCAATTGTTTATGCACATAGATCATTTGGCAACAAGTACGGGTGGATTATTTAGTAACTGATCAATGCCATCAAATTAACTTTCTATAATTAGAAAATCAGTGAGAGGGAGGTAAAAGCACCACTCTTGAAGACTGTATACAGAGATAAGGATGCCATCCCCCCACAGGCCAAACCCAAATTATAATCAATAATTTGTAAAGAAGGTAGCAGGACAGGAGAGTTTGTTTCTCCTATTAACCTTGTCAATTTGACTCCAGAAACTAGAAGCCCGAACTATAGTTGCATATTCCCTTCTAAAACACCCTGTCACAGTTACTGTGTAATTGAGGGGGCGTTTTTCTTTTGGGGGTGGTCTCAGCTTCCTCCTTTGAAATTTCTGACCTTTAAGGTATACCTCTGCCCCATCCCTACTTCACTCAAAGCCTTGAAACTATGGTTTTGCTATGAAAACAAAGAAAGAGAACTTGAGCATTTGTAGAGTCTTAAGAGTAGATGACTGGGGTTTCCCCCTCTCTGCCATCTTTCCAGGCACCTAATCTTGAAAATTAAGAGACTCCATTGCATCCTCAAGGTCAAGGTTAAACCCAAGTTGCTACCCCCTTGCCTGACCCTGTTTGCCTAGCTGGCTTTCTCTGTTGTCATCAAAGGCCTCTTCCAGAACCCTTAATCTATGCAGAATAAGTCACTTCAACTTCCAACTTCGGGGGAGTTTAGGTGTCAATTGCCCCCCTACGCCTCCGCCTCCGTACCCCTTTTCTTGCTTAGCATTTCCTTTCTCTCTTAGCCAACAGAGGAGTTTAAACATTTAAATGCGGTATCTAAACTGCATTTAAAGAATTAACCCATTTTGCCCCTCGCTGGTCTAAACCACAGGGTGCCAACCGGACGCTAATTGCTTTCATCTGGTGGGGTTCCAGACAGCTCCTCAGAAGGAAAAAGCGCACATTCCTGGCACCAATTGGCTAATTCAATTTACTTCAACGGCATTAGCCTCTGTCAGAATATTCATGAGCCGGGGAATGAGGACCCGAGGCACAGGCAGGCGGCAGACACTCGGGCTAGGGCAGGCGAGAGGGAGGGGACGTGGACCTCGCACTGCGCGGGGGACGGTGACCGCGACCAGGCGGCTCTGCGCCCCAGCCCGGCCGAGCGCGGGAGGGCGGAGAAGGGCAGCTGTGGGCTCGGCGCGCCGGGCACTGCCGCCCAAGTCCCGTGAGCCGCGCGGAGACTTTGCAAAGATCCGAAGGCAGACAAGCGGTGACACTTTTGCCGAGGGGGTCGGGGGGTGGGGGGCGGGGCAGCGGCACGGGCGGGGGCGCGGGGAGCCCGCGGGACACCGGCCTGCGCTGGGGGAGGCGGTGATGTGAGCCGGACGCCGCCCCGGAGCAGTCTGGAGCGAACATCCCCGGAGAGTCGCCGCCGAGCCAGGTAAAGCGGGGAGCCGGGTGGAGGGAGCCCCGCGCGTCCGTCCGCGGGCCGGGATGGCGGGGGGCGCGGGAGCCCGGGTCTCGGGGAAGCCGCCGGCGCTGCGCGCGGTCCGGGAGCGCTCGGGGCTCCCACGGCCACCAGCCGCCGCCGCCAATCTGCGGGCGCTCGGAGTTGGACTTGCTCGGACTTTGGGGGCAGGGGATGCGGAGACGCCGCCCGAGCGGGGGAGCTGTTCTCCGGGCGCGGGGAACTGGGGCGCAGCGGGGCCGGCGGGAACCGGAGCTTGGGGACCCGGACCCCGGAGCGCGGCTCGCGGCTGGATCCGCCTTCGCTTGCCCCGCGGGCTCCGGCGCCTCCCTCCGGCTGCCGAGGGCAGAGGGCCCGCCGGTCCCCCGCGCAGGGACGCGCGCGCTGAGGGGGGACCCGAGCCCGGGGGCCGCGGGAGGCGCGGGTGCCGGGGCTGGTCCGACTCGCGCGGTGGGAGAGGACGGGGTGGTGACTCCCGGCCCCGCCACCTGCCGGACAGCTCCAGCCCCCGGATTTCCTGTCTCCCGGACCTGACCGTCCCAGGGATAGCTGAGTCGCGCGCGCGCGGGTTGTTTGGGCTTTGCTTGTTGTAGTTGCTGTAGTCAGGGGGTGAGGGGGAGGCTTGGGGGTCAGATGGGGTGAAAGTTGCAGATTTGTAAAGGACACGCTGCCGCGTAGTCCCAGCCTGCCCCGAACGACAGGGGGAGGCTGGGTGGTTGGAATGAGGATGAAGCAGGAGCCTCTGCTTGGCTACCCACCTGGAGGCGGGAGTGGGGGCTGGAACCTGGAGGGCTGCCGGGAGGCAGCGCCTGAGCCTTTTTTTTTTTACATGCTCAGAGTAGGCAGAGCAAGAGGACTTGCAGCGTGCACAGTGGAGGGAGGGAGGGGGAGTTGTTCGCCTGGTAAATTGGGAGTTTACCGTGCCATCACTATCGCTATTATTATTACTAGTATTGCTACCGTTGCTATTGGCAAGAAATCCACGAAGGATTTTCATCTTCAGGTTGCTATACTCGCCAAGAAACTGGGGTCTGCTCCTCCCCAAATAAAATGTCCCCGAACTCCCTCTAGTCTCTGCTGTGTCCTCCACAGAGCGCAGTTAGCCCTCAGAGCTGTGACGGTGTTAGGGCCACGGCTAGGGAATTGGCTCAACCCAAGAACAACAAAAATGGTAAGAAGGCACAACCATAATATTCTCCCACAACGCTCTCCACGACGACCCTGTTTCTAGCCTCTCCGGCTCTGGAGTCTTGGACACAAGGCCAATCTTGAGCTCCAAACTTGACCCAGCTTTTTCCTTTCCTGCATTGTGTTTCCCTTTGCCAGCACCCCCACAGCCCCCCTGGCAGGCTCTTTGGTAAGGGCAGGCTCGGGGCCCAACCCTGGAGGCAGTCACAAGGGCACCTGTGCTCTCCTTCTCCTGTCTTGGTCCCTGGTCCAAGCTGCTCTGGGGCACAGACCTGGCCAGCTGATGACGCAGAAGGCAGGGCAGGAGTGCAGGGGGGCAGCGTGTTAGAGGAAGCTGGGCAGAGGAGATGAGGTCAAGCCTTCTTGCTGGCCACATCCCTTCCTGCCAGCGGAAAAAAGAGGGACAAATAAAGAGCAAGAGGGAACTATTAGGAATTGGAACTAAGCTCTGAGTCTGCCGAGGCTGTCGACACTGACTTTGATGTGACCTTTCCTTGCCTTGCCCAGGCTTCTGGTTTTCCCTACTTGCCAATGCACGAGTAGCCATGCCTTTCTAATATGTCATTGTCGTGAGAGGATCTAATTTTGTATCCAAAAAGATGCTTTGCACATCCTGGGAAAGGACAGCCTATAAGATACGCGATTTTAATGTTTTGCAAAAACTTTTGCTACCCTGCAGGTTAAGGAGATACATTTTTAGCATGTGTGCCATGTGGCAGTGGAAAATTAAAATGGAAAAGGAAAGTACAAACATAAAAATGACTTAGCATTCTTGACATTCTTGTGCATACTTACAGAAAAATTATCTTTCATTTGGGGAGAGTTGCCCGGGAACTTAATCAGTGTTTATACTACTGAAACGCCCCCTTCTACCTTTTTCCCCTGTAAAATTTTATGACCCAGTTCCCCCAGGAAAGGCAATGCGACTGTAGTAAGTGCTGGGGACTGAGAAGAGAAATTGAAGGGCTGTTAGGGGAACTGTCACGTAGGGTTCAGAGACTGAAATAGGGAGAAAGATGCCATCATCCTTGTAGAGCAGGGAAGTGTTCTAGAATAAACAGTTGAGTGGGCCAGGGCACCAGATCCCGGGCTGATCGTTGTGTGCCCTCAGATTCTGGAAGGTGGCCCCCTCTGATGTGTACAGTGGGCTAAGTTAGGGGTCTTGCCCTCGTCCCCTTGGGAAAGGTAATGCCTTCCTCTTTCAATTGCTGTTAACTTCTCTATCCCTGCTGTTCTTGCAATACTTTCCCCTTGCCTTTTCAAAGAGATTTAGACTACTCCTCAGTCCCTTCTATACTTGTAAATATTCCCCAAGTTGTGAAGCGTCTCAAAGACATGCAGCTGTTGGTGAATTTAAGTAAATAGTTGGAAATAATCAAGAGAGCCACTGAAAAGTGGATATGTTTTCCCCTGGTGGAGAAGTTATTGAATGCCTTTTGAGCTAGAAAATGAGCAGTTTAGAAAAGCAGGAGGGATTTCCTTGACTTCCCTCGACCCATAAACCAGTAGTTGTATTTTTCTTTCCCTCATAGTGGTGAGCACTGTTTGGTTAAGCATTTTTTACAATTTTGGACTTAAAATGGGGTTTTGCCTGGTGGTGTTCTATGGAGAGAGGAAAAATGTAAAGAGATACGGAAGGAAGAGCTGCAGGAGCTAGAACATAAATCAGCCAGAATATATGGGGGGGTGATGAGAATAGGTCTTTTCACCCTAAAAAAAAGTGTCCACTTTGGAAGAAAAAGAAGTCTGATTATTGGCACCCAAAGCTGAAACCAAGGCAGCTGATGCCGAGAGGAGCCAAAGGGCAGTTCTTCTTAGTTTAGAAACAGCAAGACAGCCTCTGCCAAAGATTGCTGTAAACACGGAATAAAGATTTCATTGTGGGCTGGTGTGACCGGAATAATTAGACAGTTAATTGTTCATTCTGATCTGGTGGTGCAGAGCAGCGAAAATAAGAGCCAAGGAGAAAAAGAAAAGTAACACATCACTTTTATCTTCACTTGTTTCATTTGGATGAGACTTTGGAGATCCTGGTTAGTTTTGGGTTGTTTTAAGCATATTATTATACCCGGAATGCTGGGAGCACAGGAGAGCTAAGACCCATCCTTGCTATGCTCCCTTGCTCTCCCCCCTCCTCAACCCCCCAACAACCAGGTTCTATTCTGGACAGAGAGAACATTTCTCATCTTCTCAAACAGACAGGGAAACTATAGCAGGAATGAATCCATTAGGGGATACTGGTATTAACTAACATTTAATTTAGGAATAAACCTTAATGTCAGTTCAATCAAAACAGATGCAAATGCCAGCGGATTTCTGTGGCTCTCCAACCCTTTTTTCACAGCCATATAAGGTTTAAGAAATAAATATTCCATTTATCGACACTTAAATATTTTCTATTGTGAAACAAAGTGCTTGGTTATGAATCATTTCCATTCATGGAAGAAATAGCCTCCTCTGGATTTTCATACTTACCTGAAGACAAACGAAAATGTCTTTTAAGTGATAAAGGCAGGTTGAAAGCAGCTGAGCATCTGAAGTTATTACAGGCGGGAGACTGTGCCTTTCTGTTATTTACTAAAAGATGGTACTACTGTAAAGTCTCTCTTTAAGTGACTTCTGCAAATGAAGGCGTAAGGACTGCTTACCGTGGCGACCATTATGTGCATGGGGTCTGGTTGGGGATAGGGGCAAGAGTCATGTACTCATTAGGTTCAAATGCTCCCTGAATTCTGATAATGACCTGGAATATGGAGTAACATTTTCACTATTTGAATTAAGGAAGAAACATCTTTAAGTGTCAGTGTTAAGTATAATTGTTCTGGGAATAAAAGCACTCTGTTATAAAGAAAGCATAATAAATTCCATAAGGTCATAAAGTCTCATAAAGAGAAATGCTTAGTTTTTCCAAGATATTCATTTCATCTCAATTTGTTGAAGAGGTACAAAACTATCTTTACTAACCTTTAGCTTCTTTTATCATGAACTAAAAGGGATTAGGAAGGCAGGGTACTCACTGAAGTGTTTAAAAAGGATCAGTGGCACCAAATTACTGCACTATCTAGCTTTCAGAAGACAAGATTCTACTTTAGTAAATGTACTGTCTATAGCAATTAAAAATAGAAAAATCATACTGCCACACAAATTATGGCAACAACCCATTTTAAAGAGAAACTTAGCCTTTTCTCATTTACTTGCTATTCATGGCTTGCTAAAAAGTTTTTTCAGAATAAACTGCCAATCTCCTGCTAACCAGGACTGTCTAGTTAAGAAAGTTTCCAATTACATATGGATTAACTTAATTTTAGAACCCTAAGAATATTCAACTCAATGCATGACTCAAGTGCAATGTACAATAAAAATGGTCCAATCCCCCTCAAGGTAGATGCAGGTTTTTTTTTAAGTTTAAGGAATCATAAAGGAGAGAATGTGTAGTATGGAAATACGTCAGTGAATAACTATAGTAATAAAGTAAGAGAAGTCACAGAATGCTAGAGTTTTTAAGAACATGCAACGTACTGGAGATATGGTGATGGGGAAATACATGGGGATTACAATTGATGTCAAATATATATAAATAAAAAAAGCTAATAAAAAAACTGCAAGGCAATAAAAAGGAGTCATAATACAAAAAAAAAAAAAAAAAGAATATGCAACGTACAGTTTTAACGGTGCCACTCACTTCTTACTGCAGAGTAGTAAGCACAGGCCATGTGAAATACCAGCAAAGTACAAATGGTAAAAGGCCTGCACAGATTGCCTGGAATTGGAGTCTCCTTGCTATTTATAAGAAGGTTAGTCTGACCGGGCTTGAGAGGCATGGAAACTCTTGCACCTCCCCCCCACATCTTCCACCTAGCTGGTCATTTGAACCCTTCGTAACATAAACTGCTAACATGAAAAAGAGTTTAGATCCTCTTCCAATGAACGCCATAATCAGTCAAGAGTGAAGAGGTATCTTATAAAGAAGAGGTGCTTTCTTAGGGTTCTATCGCTCCCTACCTGGCACCAAAACATGATAGATTCTTAGTAGATATGTGTTGATTTGATTTTTATAAGAAAAATAAATGGGGCCTCCTTGGTGGCCTAGATGTGGCCATCACCGCCACGGCCTCATTTCTATGCCTGGCCAGGGAGGGGACCCACATGGTGCAGCAGACCTCTCCTGCTGTGCCCGCTGCTCCCCTCAGCAGTGTACTTCAGTTCATCTGCCTGTTCTGCTCCCCGCTCTCTGTGGTGAATGCTCTCACCCCCCACACCTCTGGCCTGTACCCCAGTGCTTGTATGCATAAATAAATAAATCTTTAAAAAAAATAAAAAATAAAATGCATAGGATCACCTCCTAATAAAGATGGCACTTCACCAAGTCGTTTTTATTCACAACAAGTCGTCACACAGATTCCATCCTTCAAGTCCTGAGTATTAGTCAGACCAATTATGACTCAATGACTACATGTTCTCTGCTGTATCAACTAATTAAGGGGTAATTAATAAAATAATATCCTCATGCTGCTGCAATGGCTGCATCTGGTTGTCATAGAAATTTGCTGGACACACAACCCATGGTCACACCTGACCAGGCTACTTCAACACTGAACAGGAGGACATGACCCTAACCCTTCATGCCTCTTATCAAAATCACTATGGCCTGGACACTTCCACTCACCTGCTCCTCTACCTGATTTATAACCAAAACAAGCTACATGAACCTTTCACCAAAACAGGTGCTCATAAGGAACTAAAATATCTGTGGGTAAATCAATTAGCCTGGTTGTTTTTGTGTTCAAGTCTGACCTTCGTTGAATGAACAAGGTGGTCTTAGTGCTTTCCTAGAGAACAGTACACAGTGTAAAATGTTGGCATCGTTGGGAGCTCATCGTCAAGAGAAAACTGAGATAGAATTAGCATGAAGATTCAATTACCCCTTGTTCCCAGAGAGAGTTGTTTACGAAGATTAGCGTTAAGGTTGTGGAAAGATGTGCTGTGCGACTTTCTTATTCTCTAGCTGATATCTCTGGATGGGACCAGACTTTGGTTTCACTTTCTACCAGTCAACTAAAATACAGCTTATTAAATAGTGGGTGATGTAAACGATTAGCTAGACACTTTAACTGTGCACCTGATCATAAGTATTTCGCATGATTTTATAGATATGTGTGGTTAGAGCGATTACACATAGTATTTATCCGAAGGAATAATGTTTATTTTATAGTATATTCATTAGCACCACCTCATTTTATAAAGTCAGTGTCTTCGAGCCCCTTACGAGACCTAACATGAGAATAATAATATGATGAATAAGCAATGAACATGCCATCTTTTTTAAAAGCACCAGAACTAATTTCATTTAGCAGTTTAATTAGAAATTGGCTAAAGGAATTTCATTTAGAAGTTATTTTGAAAGGCAACCAAATTCCTGCCTTTTAATTAGAAAGATTATTAACACTCAAATAAGAGTGTCAAGATAGATGGAAGTCAATAGTCTTTGTGTCTGAGACCTTTTCTGTAAATGTTTTGAAAAGACATGTACCGTGGGCAGCATCACCTACTTGCCACCTTTTAAGGTTGGGGGCGACCCTCTGGACAGTGCAGTGGTCTCTGTGTCCAGTCACACAGGCCCAAAGTTCCCCTTATTTTTAGTTCCTGAATAAGAAACAACTCAAGTTCTAATAGCCCTCATTTCAAATCCCTTGGATCCCTGCATCCAAGGCTTCATCTGGAGTATGAATTTGCAAAGGCGCCATCATCACATCATTGAAAAAAGAAGCCACACTTGAGAGCATGTGTCTTGTAAGCTTTTTTTGGATATTAAATAGGAATCTAAATCTGTGCCCACACTTTGCACAAACTGGCAAGAACTCCCAAGGATGCTCATCTTATAAATAAATATTAAAAGACATTTATGCTATGATTAATATCACTACAAATTGTATTTAAAGCAAACAGTGTCTAGCAATCGAAGGACATCTTCATTACCAAGCTGGTTCTCAAGGATGACTGCTGTATCTACCTTTAGCCTTAGCCTATGCTCTCTTCTCCAGAATACTGGGAACATTTATGTCAGTCTAAAAATATGAGGTATACTCATATTTGGAAATAAAGCCTTGAGTAGTCATTAAAAAATTGATCCATTTGGCAGTTCAGCAGCTCAGTGGAATACTTCGGGCAGCTAAGCACATAGGCTATCGTTCCATTCACAGGGCTGGCAAACATTGTGAGATCAAATTGCTGAAGGTTGTTTCTTTAGGACACAGGAAAACAACAGATTTCTTCGTGACATGGAAGTGCTAGCCAGGTCTTTGGCTACCTCTATAGGGTTCACTGACGCTGATTAAAATGAGTAGCAGTCAGGGTGAAAGCAGACAGAATAATAAAGATAAGCACCATTTATTTAGTCTTTGCTTCTGTGCCAGACAAGGTGCTAAGTGTTTCACATGCGTTCCTCCATTAGCCCTCTTTCTGAAACCAAGGATTTTTATCATTGCCATTTTGCAGATGCAGAAACTGAGGCACAAGGTTAAGTAGTCACTGAAAGCAGATTTCAAATCCAGGGCCTCTGGCTCTCAGGTCTGTAGTCCTTTCCATGCCATTATACCACATCCCAGGGGAGGACTTCTTAATCTGTGCACTTCTGACAATAGGGCCCAGGTAATTCTTACTTCCTTATTGGATCAGGGAACAGGGGAGCTGTCCTGTGCATATCCACAGCCTCCACCTCTACCCTTTGGAGGCCGGTGGTGTCCTTCCTGCTGTGACAGTCATGAATGTCTCCAGACATATCCAAAGGACGCAAGAACACTGATTCAAAAGAATACCTGCACCCCTATGTTTATCGCAGTACTATTTATAATTTAAGACCCAGAAACAACTTAAATGCCCAAAAATGGATGACTAGATCAAGAAGATGTGGTACATATACACAATGGAATACTATTCAGCAATCAAAAAAGACAAAACTAGAGTCATTTGTAGAAACATGGATGGAGCTGAAAGGGATTATGCTCAGTGAAATAAGTCAGAAGGCAAAGGAAAAATATTGGGTGGTTTCACTTCTAGGAGGAATATAAGGGAACCAAATAAGGGACCAAGGAAAAGAATAATAACAATAAAAAATCACAACAGAAACAAAAAGACAAAGGACAAATCAGAAGCACTTTGTGGGGCAGGGAAGGACTGGGATGAGGGCAGAAAGAGCACAAGGGACTGAGGTGATGGTGCACTGGTGAAATGTGGTGGGAAATCCATGGGAACCACAACTGATGTCAAATATATATAAATAAATAAAAAGAAAAAAATAATGTCTCCAGACATTGCCACATGTCCCTGGCAAGAAAAACTCCCCCTGATGCAGAACCACTGCCTTAGAGCAGAGTCCAGTCTCCATGCATTGTTGATCAAAGCACCCACATTCAATTTAAGACTAGGTCATCCATTTTTCAAATCGTAATATAGATAATTCTTGTAGTTGTGTAAGCCATATTTTATGATTTGTGAAAAAAGTAGACAACAGTTTCGAAGAAAAAATGAACATGCCTTCATCAGTGGCATTATATGCCAACACGCCTTCATTAATATCAGGTCTTTTCTACTAAACTCATTTCCTTGGGGACCCGAATTGGGTGAGTAGCAGATTGCTAGGATTATATATTTGGATCAACAAAAATTGGCACAATGGTTGAAAAAACTTTACACCCAAAAGCTTAATGTCCCCAAAAGTCTATTAGTAGATGGTCCACTACACTCAGGAAGACTGGGTTGAAAACTCTCTTCTCATCTTTATATGTCTTGAAACCAACACTGTGCCTTGAACTGTGAGTACTCAATAACTGCTTCTTCATAAACGGGTCAAAGCGAGCTTTGCCTGGTAGAGGTTTTCAATGCTTTCTTGTAGGCTTCTGTTTGAACATGACACATGCTACAATTTGTGTTAGTGACATGGATGTGCACAGGACAGTCTGATGATCATATTTATAAAGTGAATGAAACCAAAAGGGATAAATAATCCATTAAGTGAAGGAATAGGATAAAAAAAATTGCTGATACTATAGGCTGAATCTAACAGGATGAAATTTAACATGAGGTTGCATGGCATGCCCAAGTTCTCTCTCAGATAAAGTAAGGCAGAGCCGGGACTTAAACTCAGACCTCTTGATAGCCACCTGAGCTATCCTGTTCTGCTCCATTTATCACTCTCTGCCTATTTGAATTAAAGAATAAAATAGCTACTCCAAGGCCCAACCACCTTTCAGAGGACAGAAATGGTTGAGGAATTCAAAATGGAAGCTCTGACATAGAAAAGACATAGAAGAACAATAATCACCTTCAAATATCTGGATTAACCTCATGTGAAATACAAATTAAATTTATTCTGCATTTCCGTGGAGAACAGAACCAGGGCTCCTGAAGGGAGACTAGAGAGGAGCCAATTTTATCTCAGAATAATGGTGGCTTCCTGATGATGGATTGTCCCACATGGAGCAGGTCCCTGGGGCAGTAGGGAGTTCTCAGTTATCAGAAGAGAACATGCAGGTAACAGGCCTATGGGAGTCTGAACCCAAACATCAGCTGAAGGAATGTACAAGAGGTGCTTGAGTGCTTTCTAGGCCCCACTGTACATAAACTCATTCTTATTGACTATTATTGACCATTTAAACTGTTCTGTGTAATTCTGTCACTAAAAGAAAGATCTGCGTTTTCTCTAATCCACATATTCAGAATCATAAATAGAAGAAGCAGAAGAATCTTAACTCTATGACATATGAAACAAGCATCACTTTCTATGTGCCAGACACTGTGTAAGACACGTCAGTGACATTCTCCCATGGACTCCTTGGAAGCCCCCATGAAGCAGAACTGGTAGTCATATTGTAACTGAGGAAACTGAGTCACAGAGAAGCTAAGTAAACCGGTCTACATCACACAGCTAGTCATTCCAGCCCTACTACTTGCACCTGGTTCAGTCCAAAGTTATGGGCCTCCCTGGTGGTGCAGTGGGTTAAGCAACGCACTGTGAAGCAAACCACAGCCACTGCAGCACGAGTTCGATCCCTGATCCCGGCCAGGGAGGGGACCCACATGGCTCCCACATGGTGCAGCAGACCTCTCCTGCCTCGCCCACTGCTCCCCTCTGCAGTGTATCTCAGTGCATCTGCCTGTTCTGCTCCCTGCTCTGTCTCTGGTGAATCCTCTCACCGCCCTGGACTCTGGCCTGTACCCCAGCTCGTGTATGGATAAATAAATAAATCTCTAAAAAAAAAAAAAAAGTTATGTCTGTTTTACAACGACTACAATACTACACCTCATCCTTTCCGTAGGCTGTACTATTTTGTTTGAAATGTAGGTAATTTCTAGAGTTTGAGACATATGGCTATTTAAATGCAAATACCCAAACCATCTTCCAAAGGCTAAAAGAATTCAATTTAAAAATGATTTGCTGTTTTCTATTATCATGATGCTGTTCCCTCCAAAGAGTGCTGATTGCTATCAGTCAACTTTAAGCAATGAGCAGAATAAGGCTTTTAGGGTTTTTAAAAAATGTCTATAGAAGAAAGATTGGTGATGGCATTTCAGACACTGTTCTGTAAATTAGAGAATTAGAACCCAGGCCTCCAGGCTGAAAGTGCTAGTGTGAAAATAAGATTGATAACTTTCATTTCCACAAATGCAGGAAATTGGGATGGTCAAGGTTTTTTTTAGATAATAACATCATTAGAGAGTGTGTTCTCTTCTGATCGTGACTATCTTGTTGGATTATCTTCTCTCTTATGATTAGCTTGTTGGATATTTCATAAAACCAATCTGACTTCTACAACGACTTTCTCTGCCTTTATTGTTTTAGTGCCAAAAAGACATTGAAAAGTTCTAAGTTAGAGAGTACGGAAGTCAGCCTCTTTGCAACTGATTTTTTGAAAATAACTTTAGCTTTCTAAAAGAAATCGAGTGACGTCCTATTCTTCAGCTGTGCTGCTTCCCACCGCCACATTCCAGACAGTCATCAGCACTAGTCTTAAAACGTGGCTCAGCATTTGCTCTCCACACTTAGGGTCATCCCAGCGCATGCATGCTCTTGACTCTTACTGAAGACTTGTTCCTATTTCTCATTCTTGAAAAGCATAGAGGCAGTTGTATCATAACACTTAAAATGGCATCTTGGCAGCTATGAGAGAGACAGCTGTTTTGCTGGGCCCTGCGGTTTGCACAGTCCAGGAAAAGTCTGCTCTCATCTGTCCATGGTTAGGGTCGTCTGCTGCTGAAGGAACAACCTTGAGCTGTATACACAAAGCCCACCTAGGAACACACCTGAAATAAGAGGCTGAGCCTCTTACCATAGAGTGTACTAACTGGGGTACCATTCCGCCATGTCAGATATTGGCGTGAAGAATGTTTATATGACTTAGTGAATTAGAATGGAGATTAGCACACTGATATTTTACCCACAGCTGACCCCCTAGGTTTTTACATTATTCTGTTGGGGAAAATCCTTATGAAAAGAGTGTTCTCTGTGTTTCATGGTGGGAAATCCTCTACATCAAGGACCAAGATGGCTCCTAAATGAACATCTCTACAACTTGAAGGATGGAGAATAGATCGTGAAACCATGAAAACAAGTTTTCTATCATATATAAGCTACCCAGGATGTAGGGCAAGAGAGGTTACTTGGGGGGGTTTGGACAGAGCAAATAGGAACTGACCCAAGAAAGGAACATCTGACATGTGTTGAGGAATGTTCCAGCTGTCAGCACCTCTACCTTGTACTTTCCAGCAACTTGAATCAATGTCAAAAGCGAGGTGACAGCCATCCCTCCTCCATTTATCATTCTGAAAAGTATAATTGACCTCAAGGTATAACACCTTTAGAAGTCATTGGCTAAGGGAACTGAGTAACTGGGGGAGGAATAAGTGAGCTATCGGGGAGAAAAAGAATGACCACTAAGGCATGATCTTAATCATCTTAAGGATAGAGAAGAACCACACCATTATTAGAAGTTTTTTCCATTATAATTTATAACCACTTTAATTTAAAGAGCTATGTGAACCTCCCTTCCCACCTCAACCCCACAGGATGGTCTATAGAAGATACCAAAGAAAACTCTTGCATCTCTGAGATAAAAGAAACCTTTCACATTTGGCACTGGGTAAAAGAAATATTTAAGCCAAATTGAAGGCATCAAAAATAAGTAACTGCATTGAAAAGTCACAGCCATATTGAAGAATAAACAATTTATGGAAGGAGCCCAGAAAAAATTGTTTTTTAAAAAATTGAAAAGCATAGCTTCTGACATGTATTCTTTATTTATGAGTATAAGTAGAATTTCTCAAAGAAAACAAAAATATTAAAGTAAAATGCAAGTTTGACACACACATTTCTCTCTGAGGCTCAGTTAAAAAGGGAAAACGAGGCAGATAAGAGGTTAATCACATAGTTTAATTCCATGACTATTATCAACACTAATTAAGAGAATAGAAGAGGTCAGAATATGTGAAATTGAAAATGATTCAAAATCATCTATATTTGAGCAGGGAGTGGTTTTTGGCCTTGAACACAGGTAATCCCGGGGATCTAGCAATTCAGTTTTTTTAAAAGATATGGGTATTGTAGAAGTGAAGCGCAGATACAAGCTTGGAACCATCCCCAGTTCTCCCTACTACTCGCAAAGCTTATCCTGGGTGTTGATGGGCTCAGGCACCAGACCAGAGTGGGGATTGCTTTCTGCTAGGAACACCAGGTCACCGAATGATTCATCCTTATATTCTTTCTGGTTTTTGCTTTCTGTTCCTTGGAGTTTCTGTGATCTTATAAGTGTGTGGGCCAGAGGGCAAGACATGGAAGGAAGTATGGAGAGGGTTAACCCAGGAAGGTTTTTCCCCCAGTAACACAACCCCAAGTGTATCACAAACACAAAGCAAAAACACCATCTCTGTGAAACCTTTCTCTGGTATAAAGGCAAGTTGGTATATGAACTGTTTCCAAAGGATTCTATGCATGTAAAGTGAGTGGCTGTCAACCAAACTATAATCAAGGCAATGAGATGCTGTCAATAAACTTGAAATAATGATTTTCCTTGGAGCAGCCTGAATTATGTTTTATCTCTGCTCTAGCCTTTCCCTGCATGGTCTCCCTACAGGATCATCTAGTGTTTTCCCAATAGAACTTAGGAGCAAAAGCTTCCTATGTAGCTTTGTAAGGACTGAAAATTCAGAAACACTGTTCATTTTCAGATGGACATGTTGCTAAAGCTTTCTTAAAACTCATGATGTATTTTTGCCAATTATTATCAGTTGCCCTTCCTCCAGGATTCTAAGCAATTAAAGAACCCAAATATAGTTTCATTAGTTGATGACTACAGCAATAAAGATACCTCCTGGGTGTACAGAGCCTTCTTTGCCTTTGCAAAATAGCTCCCCATGTGCTGTCTCAAGTTTTCAGAGTCAACTGCCAGCTGCCCTTCTCCCGGCCACAGTGGATTTTATACTGCATTTCTGTGGTCCACTGAAATGCTTTAGATCTCAACACACATTTTTAATTGAAAATATGAACTTTCATTGCCAAAAACAGTGTCTCTTTCTTTACTCTTCCACAATTAAGAACCATTTCTGTTACATCCTAGCTCGCTTCATTCCCATTTCTGGAATGTGGGAATGTGGGAAACCGCATCTCTTGAGAACTATCTCTGATTCTTTCTCCCCCAAAGAGGGTTCAAGACTTCTCTTCCTGGATGAGACCTCAAACAATCAGCCATGGATTTCTCTGGCCTGCCCTGAAGGCTCTGGTGCTCTCCCCACACTCACTTCCACCCGTGCCCCTTGTTGGATGGGACAGCCATGGTGGTTGTCTCGGTTGGATATTCTCTCTCCACCCTACTCAGTCATAACACCCCCTAAGCAGGGCCTGAGTGTGCTCCTTTTCTGTGGTGCAGATTTCCTCCCTCAACCTCAATGCGGGGGTATATAGATGCCAATGGCCTGGTGTTTTAGGACACCCCTGAAGCATCCCTCTGAGCCAGCTCCACGCCAGGAATGTTCTACATCCACATGCCTATCAGCTCCCATGGTTGATCTGCACAGTCACAGAAAGATGCGCTTCACAGTGGTGCTGCCATTTTAAGAAGGAGGGGCTTGTGGGTGGGAGGCCAGGAGCAGGCTTGCAGGTAGAGCAGAGACAGGAGGAGACGAAAGTGAGGAAGGGTGATGGGAGGGAACAGAAAAGCAGAATTGTGTAGAAAAGAGAGCACATGTTCAGCTTTTTTAAAATTTGAGGAACTACATTCTATGTTTAATCCTTGGAGTCTAGGTGCAGCTTCGTGGCATGCTGGGGAAGGTAAATGTATTTTCAAACTGCATGTGGGCTATGCTGTAAGGTGGAAGACTGCAGACTCTTTGGGAGTGGCTGTGAGAAATGACAGAATTACCACAACAACTAACCAGGGTTCCCGTCTCTGAATTCCAGCACCAGGTGCCATTTTGGCAAGTGTCTGCAGCCTCCTGGCTAAACAATCTCTGTTCAGTTTTCACCATCTGCTTCCTCCTAGCAATCCCAACCCAAACCCAAAATGAACAGGGCTCCTGGTTCTACAGATCAGTACTTTTCTCTGAGAAACTCATAAGGCATTAGCAGTCTGTGGTCGTCATTTACCAGTTGAACCTAAACCACAGTGGTTCTCTGAATATGTCTTCCCAGTTGAGACATGAATATAAGACCTTCAGGAAATAGGCTCATTTCGAAGGAGGCTGAGTTTTTAATGAATGTCTCCTGCAGCGTCCGCAGTGACTCCAGACTGTTTCTGCCATGTGAGGAAGCATGCCCTTTTCACTGTTGTGAGTGGGTGCTTTTGAAAGATTCCCTCCCACACAGTGCAGTGACAATTATTGTTCCATGGTTTATCTACAGATTCAGCACCTACAGGTTCTGCAGGGAGAATTAGAACATATTCATTCAAGCCATATCTCTACAAACCAAGACGAAGAAAGCAAACGCAGCACATCCCAAATTAGGCCCGAGTGCTAGACAAAGTCCTAAATGGCCACATACATGCATGTGATAAAAGAAAAGAAAGGTAAACAATATCAGAGTAGACTGTTTTGATCAATCTCACGTTGCAGCTTGCCACAGTGTAATTTGGTTTCATTTCCACAAACCAACATGAGCTGCAGGTTTAAATGGATGACTAGTGAATGAGGGCAAAGGTGCCAGTCTGTTGAAGCTGCCCAAACAAAACAGCACAGAGTGGCTGGCAGAAACAACAGAAATGTATATGCTCTCAGTTCTAGAGACTGGAATTCAAAAGCAAAGTGTTGGGAGGGCTGGAGGCTTGTGAGAGCTCTCTCCTGGGGTTCCAGATGGCCATTTTTTGATGGTGCACAGAGAAAAAGAGAGGAAGAGGGAGACACTGAGGAGAGCAATACACACTGGTATCTCTTTCTCTCGGAAGGCCACGAATCTTACCAGATTATGACCTCATTTAACCTTAATTACTTCCTATTAAGTCCCAGTCACTCTGGGGCTTAGGGCTTTAATGTATAAATTTGCGGGAACATTCAGTCCATAACACTGATATTTCAGCCAATAAAACTTATTAGGTAATGTATTTGTCACATTTAGATTGAGTTAAGCACTAGGGAATCAGTGTATGCTGAATGGCGTGGTTTCAATGACTTTTCCAACAGTTGGGAAACCTGAAACTGAACTCCAGGCCCTAGTGCCACTAGGACTAGACCTTCCCTACACAACACAGTGCCTCCCCACCCCCTCCCCCTATCTTACTTCTAAGGTTGCCACTGCATTTCATGTTTCGCTATGTCTATTGCTGCCTATTCTCCAGAAATACCCAAAGCATTTAGGCTTTTCTCTATTCTATTGCATTATGTTCTCGCCCTTAACATTTTTGTTTAAATATCTAGCATGGAATTGTTGCTGGTCTCCAAGTCTCCATTCTTTCGCAGGACACTCCCATTTCTGACAAGACTGTACTTCTGAGACTCACTGTTTGGTCCTAGGACTGAACTCCCAAGGGGCGAGAGTTGCCATGTCAACATTGTTATGCAGATGGAGAGCGAAACCAAGCAAGAGTCTTCTTGCTCCCTTAACCCAAAGAAACAACAGAAGCTTGTTGTGTGCTGTAAAGGAAAAGTGCATTATGAGGACTCGAGGCATTACTGTAAATAGTATGTCTGCTGGCTGCTATAACAAACACCAAGTACCAGTAGTTTAACACACAGGTACCCTGTTTCTTGCTCACACCGCAATGCTACATCATGTCAGGTAGGCCTTCTGAGTGCTTTTCCTCGAAGCACTGACTCAGAAATTCAAGCTGCTTCTTTCTTGTGGCTCTACCTTGCCTATGGGCAGAAAGCCATGCTAGAAGTCAGCAAAGGAGCAAAGAAAGAACGTGCAGATCTTTCAGAGTCTTTCATAGTAATGTAACGGTGAATAGCATCACTTCTAATGAAGTCCCTTTCGTTGACCAGAACCTGCCACATGGCCCCACATGAATATGCAATGTACTCTTCCTGTGTGCCAGAAAAGGGCAACAGGATCCCTTCACCTGGCCAGTCTCTGGCACAGCATAGCCTCCTCTGATTTTACAGAAAGTATCTTGATGCTTAGGTGAACTCACCTGCTTTGGTGTCATTGGGGATGGACCACGGGGTGGGAGAACACCAAATAATTGTCAACAAATCCGCTTTAGCTCTAAGAGGAAGTTTGCAGACTCCTCAACAAGTCTGAAAGCCACAGCACAGCAGCATCGTGTAACGGCCAGGTGCACTCTCTCGGGAGTCAGACACTCTGAGTGCAGGAGATGCCGCTGGTCTCAGGAGCACGCGCTGAGAACCACTGGCCAGAACCCATGACTTTCTGTGGAATTGGGAACCGCTCTCCTTTCCAACCATTAGTGCCTACGGCATTCGTTGAGGTTTGAAGCAACTTCTGTGCGGTTAGGTTGGCATTCAGTCAGTGTTTCTGACTCTCCTTGAGCAAGTCACTTACGTTCCTAGTCAAGGCACTTCATCTGTCTGGGAAAGTTTCCTCATATCAAACCTAGGAGTAATGATGTTGACTTAAATGCAGCACATTTTATTGTCTATACGAAGATTCTACACTTGCTCTGACGTGTAGGAAACATACAATAAATGGTAACTTCAAACATCAGAAAAAGAAGAAAGGGCTTCCCTGGTGGCACAGCAGGTTGAGCGCCGCACTGTGAAGCATCCACAGCCACTGCAGCGCAAGTTCGATCCCAGCCAGGGAGAGGACCCACATGGCACAGCAGACCTCTCCTGCCTCGCCCGCTGCTCCCCTCAGCAGTGTGTTTTGGTCGGTCTGCCTGTTCTGCTCCCCTCTCTGTCTCTGGTGAATCCTCTCACCTCCTGTGCCTCTGGCCTGTACCCCAGCTCTTGTATGCATAAATAAATAAATCCTTAAAAAAAATAAAGAAAAAAAGCTCTGTGCTGAGCCTCTACTACCTCTAGCCAACAAAAATAACCGTGAGATCGAATATTTTAAAATGATTTGAGTGGCACGGATAGTTTAAAAAGCAGTGGGTTCGGAATGTCTAAATCTACGGACACACTGTATCACTTGGGTTGCATAATTTGCCATCTTTCCTTAAAACACTCCAGTTTCCTGTCACATGATTGATGCTGCCTATGGAGCAACTACGTCTGTCTTAAAGTACCAAGTAGAAGTGTCTTAGCGAGTAATTACTCAACGCTTGTCGAGTAAGGTTATAGAGCTGTTCTACAGTGTAAAGTAACGTTTCATACTAGTAGAGAGACTACAAGCCATCTCAGAAAGACATGCTTTGAGAGACTGAACAAGGACAGTGTTGGGCAGATGCCTTATTAGAAGGATGTTTTTGATCTTTGACCTTCATCGCTGCTCACCGCTCATTTGAGAACAGGAGATCAGTTTCTCTTTGCCGCTATTCAAAGGACAAGCACCACGCAGACACCCGACACAACATCCCTTCACTCAGGAATTTCCAGTACACATCTTAATAAACCATAATGAACCGACGATGTAAAGAAGAACTGGGTAAACAGGGCTCTCTCCAGCTGTCATGTCTGTTTGTGACAGCAACTGGTATTTCATTGTCGAAGATGCTAATTTCAATCCGAGCAGTGTCAGTGTTCAGAGGAACATAAAAGGGATCCTTGATTATCTATATCAGGGACTGTTGTCCCTGGGGATGTGCTTAGAAACTTCAGATCACATATGGCAAGGGTTCTGTGATAAAATATGCATCAATGAAGCTTCACGATTTATGATAATAAAGAAATGGGAAGTTTTGCTCTTGATAACTATTTGTGGCTGGTGTTTCTCTCCTTTTACTATTTCTGGAGGCTTACTAAGTGACACTTGTACTAGTTATTACATCATTTGGACCTGGACCCACCATCTCACTTCTGTAACTTCCGTCAAGTTCCTGGGGGTTTATCATGATACCATTTCAACAATGACACTTTCCCCATCGAAATGAAAGAAATAATAACTACCTTAGCTGCTGGAGCACCTTAGCGACCCACCTACCTTAACTTTACCTATAAAGCTAAGTAACTACTAGTTACTGTTTCCCGTTAAGTAGTATTACTTATTAGAATTGCCCAGGCTACAGATAAGGAGGAGGAGTTCTCAGAGAAGCACAGCACACATATTGGGGGGGAGGGGTTTGGGGCAAATGTGGCAAGAGAGAGGAGTGAGAGGGTGAAATCAGGGTGATCATTCTTTTCTTGAGAAAGGATCATTCTTCATTTTAAAATTGTGTTCTTCCTGTTTTGTGGATGGGTGTTATAACAACCTTTCCTATTTTAAATGGTAATAATACTAGAAGATAAGGTTGAAGGGGGTGTTAAATATACTAACTTGGCAAAATTAAAAATTAGCAACTAAAACTCCCCCCTTTCTCTGTTTTGACTAATCCTTGAAATCGCAAAATCTGGAAACCAGCTGGATTCATCCCTATAATAACTCAGGATAAATCCTTGGGTGGCCAAGGGCTTAATCATTTTACTAAGTATCTATTCCATTCACAGATGCTCTCATTACCAGAAATTTACTCATTTTATTGATCCAAAATCTGCTTCCATGCATTTGCCACCCTATTTTGGTCCTTTACTGCTGCACAGAGTAATCCTCATCTCCTTTGCTCTAACAGTTCTTCCAGAACTTACAGAAAGGCAGCAGGGCCAGCCAGTCATCCTCCACTTATGTTAGCTTCCTCTGGCTACCCTACTAGCATTGTTCCCTCATTTCCAGTCACCCCAGATGCATACACCCCAGGAAGGGTCTGCTTTCCACTTTACAAGCATTCACTTACAGAACAAAGCCAACGATTTTAATTTATATTTTTAAATTTATGTTCATGTTGAACTGGGGGATAAGCCAGAGGTTTGGTGGAGGGATGAGAGGATTCATCAGAGACAGAGTGAGGAACAGAACAGGTGGGTTGACTGAAATACACTGCTGAGGGGGGCAGTGGGCAAGATAAAAAAGGTCTGCTGTGCCATATGTGGGTCAGCTCCCTGGCCAAGGATGAAACTCAGGCCGTGGCAGTGACAGCGCTGAGACTTAACCCCTAGACCACCAGGGAGGCTCCCCAAAGCCAAAGGTTTATAGAGTAGGAGTGGCTTCACCATCTGCTTCCAAGCATACCCTTCTCCTGGCATGTTCCCATTGCACGACACCCACCAGGACACATCCTGCTCTCTGTCCCGAGCCTTCTCACCCTGGGCCTTCCTGCACACTCATCTTTATCTCTCTAAAGCTGACTCCTCTTCAAGAACCACCTCTTCTACAAAACCGCAAATCCAAGGGCTGGTATTTACTTCCTCCTTCCTAGAGCCCCATAAAATAGACTTTATTTTGTAACATTGGCACTAACGATTTTTCTATTTGTGTTTTGTTGGTTTCTCCAGGACATTATAAGATCTGCAACTGCATCAACAGTCCTACTTTTTATGCTCTAGAGTGTCACCCATAGTGCTTTGGACATTTGGTCCCTCCAATGCCCATAATCTATTAAAAATCTTTCAACCACACTCCCCAAGTAGTCAACCCCAGCCCATGCTGAGACAGCAGAGAGCAGAACAGGCAGATCGACTGAAACACACTGGAGCAGCAAGGAGACAGGAGAAGTCTGCTGTGCCATGTGGGTCCCCTCCTGACCCGGGTTGAACTCGCACTGCAGTGGCTGCAGAAGCTCCATAGTGCGGCGCTCAACCCCTTGCACCACCAGGGAGGCCCTGATCTTGATCTTGACCTACACTCTTGATCTTGACCTACACTGTCCTATAGGAACTACTGGCCACATGTGGCTATTCAGTTTTAAAGGCTCACATTAATGAGAGTTAAGTAAAATCCCATCTTCAGTTCCCCATGCTCACTAGCCACCCTTCCGTGCTCAGGGGCTACTACATGGGGCCAGTGGCTGCCATACTGGACCGCATAGACATGGACCACTTCCATCACTGCAGACAGTGCCACTCCAGAGCACGGAAGTCCAGACTGTTCCAACACAGAGCATTTTCTTCCTTGCTGTGTGATGAGCCGCATACGCTGTAGCAAACAGCATGCAACACTACGACTGATTAAAATCCCCAGGTCCTTTATGAATAAACAGTTTTTGAGCTACACTTTCTCATACTGTATTTAGGCAATTACTCTGGAGATGTAAAAACAACCCCCCTCCTACTAAACCCTATTATACTTTCTCTTTTCTTTTTGAGCCCATCCATAATTTTAATCCTGGCATGTTTTATACTATCCTATCCTAGACTTGAGTCACCAACACATTTTATAGCCTTCTGACTTCACATTAGTTGTTGATAAAAATGTTGACTATAAATTGGGTGGCTATATAATTTGTCATCCAAACCTGCACACTTTTCAGAGTGAAATGGAATGTTGTTAAAAATTATGCTGAGACACAGGTATTAAATGGGGCTGTCCGGGGCTAACCAGAATGGATAGAAGCTTCACCCATGAAATATCACAGGCAGAATGACTGCCCCATCACTGCAGAACTTCCTCCAGATTAGACAGAGGTACTATTCAAATCCTGTTAATATGTTGATTAGCTCTTATCTAATTTGAGAGCATATTACCCCATTTAATTCATAAGAAACAAAATATCTTACTGAAGTTCAAATCATCTTATTCCTAGCATTCGACACATGAACCAATGTGATAATGTTTTTCAGAACAAAAAACAAATAGAAATAAAATTTATGGATATATTAGATAAATATGAGCAGAATAAATGAATTTACAGAATTTGAATATATCAATAGTATCTTCTTTATTATAATATAAAAAGACTCCAGAGGTTCATTAACAAAAATCTGTTTCATATGGGACAAGCTGGCAATGATTGAGACTCCATTTTAAAATTCAAGCAAACGGGGACCTCCCTGGTGGCACAGTGGGTTAAGCAACACACTATGAAGTCAACGCAGCCACTGTGGCACAATTTTGGTCCCTGCCTCCCGGCCAGGGAGGGGACCCACATGACACAGCAGACCTCTCCTGCCTCGCCCACTGCTCCCCTCAGCAGTGTGTTTCAATCGATCTATCTGGTCTGTTCCCCACTCTGTCTCTGGTGGATCCTCTCACCCCACCCCCCAGAGATATGTTCTGTACCCCAGTTCTTATATGCATAAATTAAATAAAATTCAAGGAAACGGAAAAACATAGGTGGCAACTTTGCTAAGAAATGTTACTCAACTATGTAAATATATAACATGACAGTAGAAGAAATCTACAGCTTCCAGTAGTCACTAAATATTACTTGCAGACCACCTACAACAACTGGACCAACAAAAACCTTCTAAATCCACAGAACATGAGCCCGAGTTAAAAAAAATAAATAAATAAAAACAAATCCAGATGTGTTAAAAATGAAGATGCTAGAAGGCTGGCAAAACCACATAAAAGTAAAATAAAAATTTATGTGGAAGTCTGGTTTTATAGATTTTATGCACAGAAATAGAAATAAATTTGGGTAAAAAAATAGACAAAGCATTCCATAAATTGATGTAGTTAAGTCAGGTAAAGGTCACAGTGTAAGATTAAAGGACAGAGATAAAAAATTTGACTAAAATCAGGAAAAGAAACCACATTTTGGCTCCACATCTATGTCATCCGGGAATGTGCCACATCCTTCTTACTGCCTGCACTTGTTTCCTCCTCCTTTCAGCAAACCACCTGGGCCCCAGGGGTGACATGGGAAAAGTGAGGAATGACCCCCCGCTTCAAATCTATAGGGACAAACTTGAATCGAAGATTTCTCTACCTTTAAAATTCTAAACCGTTACATGTAGGTTTTAGAAGGGAATATTTAAGGCTTCTTGTATACACTGAAACTACTGTTTTCAATTACTATTAAACTCTTCCTGGGGTTGTCTTTTATTTTTTGGATCTCTGCAATGTGTTGCACATTGTAGCGGCAGGGAGGATCGCACAGGAGCAAGGTTCGGGATGGTTCTTAGCAGACGGGGGGGGGGGGGGGGGGTGGGCCTTGGTGGG
>JAGFMF010011492.1:1628757-1666835 GCA_019455555.1 Galemys pyrenaicus | reverse complement strand
TCTCCGCTCTCTGTGGTGAATCCTCTCACCCCCCCCACACCTCTGGCCTGTACCCCAGTGCTTGTATGCATAAATAAATAAATCTTTAAAAAAAAAAAATATGAAGACAGTGGAGCCTCCCTGGTGGAACAAGGAGTTAAGGCACAATACTGTAAAGCTATCTGTAGGCACAGCAGTGCGAGTTTGATCCCCGGCCAGGGAGGGGACCCACATGGCACAGTAGACCTCTCCTGCCTCGCCCGCTGCTCCCTCAGCAGTGTATTTCAGTCCATCTCCCTGTTCTGCTCCCCACTCTGTCTCTGGTGAATCCCTTCAGCCCTCACACCTCTGTTTTGTAGCTCAACTCTTGTATGCATAAATATTTTTTTAAAAAAAGTGGAGACAGCAGTTCAAAGAAGTTGAATGAGTTTCCAAGCCTGGCACAGAACTAGAATTCAAACTCAGGTCTTACTACAAAGCTCACATCCTACCTATAGGTAGATACATACACATAAATATATTCAGATTAAGTTTTCTCTTTAAAATATCCAGCTTATAAGTTAATGCTTATGTGCTGTGTCTAATAGTCTTGAGGTAATATATTTTGAAAATATTTTGAACATACAGTCTATATTTAAATTGTCATTTCCAAGAGTTGTCTCTTAATTGTGAATGTTTATAACTAAAAATGTCTGCACTCATAAGGATAGATAAAACTTTATGGGGTACTTATTCTGTTAGCCATTTGCTTTTCTTAATAAGTCCTTACTGCAAAGGAGATAAAACAACATGAAGCTGAGTGTAGTATATCTCAATTTACAAGGATACTCCAGAGTTAGGGTTCCTTTCCTGAGAGGGCTTTTGGGTACTATTGATTAGCAAATCAGATTGCTTAAAAGTGGCTACATCTATGCTTTACACCTAATACCCACTGAATATAGAATCGTTCCCATAATTGATGTTGATGATGACCTTATTTTCCAGTATTAACTTTTCTTCACAATACTGACTGATCTAACAGCACACCCACATCAAAAATATCTTTTGTGAAAAGCAGGATCATTCAATGACAGATCAATTTTTCACTGAAAAACTATAGTCAGGACATTCTTATAAAATAACAGTGGAATTTTCTCCACCCAGAAAAGAATAAAACAAGGCACTTAGCTTCAGTAAAAAATTATTGATGGTAATAAAAACCGATAGAACAGCAAAAGCATCCTTTTAATATAATTCTTTATTGATAGGGCTATGATCTTGGACCAGATCTACTGGATTAAGAATGAATTTTAAGAACAAGAAATACTCATTAAAAAGAGAGATCATCTTTCCTTGCGTTGTGTCTTCTAGGCTTGAAAAAATGGGAATCAGTAACCTGCAATTAACCTGCTGTATGTGTGCACTTCTCATTAATCAGAGTGCTTCCCGTTGTAACGGATGAGACGGAGCAGAGGGGAGATATTTCTTCATTAGTGCTGGTTGGCTTGTTTTTAGTTTTTGTTTCCTACTGAAAAAAAAATTAACTGGTGATAATGAAATGGTGTCTGTCTTGTTATAGGTGTTGTATAGTGAATCACTACAACCTTCTTTGGGATAGCTATCTATATTATTAGAACATGGCATTTACTAAACTGAGGGAGCTAGACTTAGGGGGGAAAAGAGGTCACACATATTTTGTAACCCATTTATATGACTGTACATGAAATACACATGTCTTTGCATGTAAAGAAGTAAAAACCCTTTTAATAGAACTAAAGAGAAAAATCAAGTATTTTCTTTCTAAAAATACCTATGCCCTATATGTCATTACACAGTCATGATTGACAGCTGCCCAAGGAGCTTAGTCCCAGCTTTTGGCTAATAAATGGCCAAAAGAAAATAGCTCATTAGAAGCTAGAAAGCAATGACTTTTTATTGGCTTTACATTTTCCAAATGGTCTCCCTTCTTTCATTATGGAATAGAAATACACACTACAGCAAGTCAGTGTGTCTTACAGATATTCTGGTGGAGGAATGCTACCTATAAATAGCTTAGTTACTCAAAAATGTTGACTTCAAGAACGGTATTTCAATCGCAGTCATTCCTTCGTCGTACTTGAAGGTCATGTCCTTAAAAATCCCATTGGGAGTAAAATTGCAAGTTGAGAAACTATCATTGTAGGAAAAAGGAGTTTGGAGGTAAAAGTCAGGAAAAACCATGAAAGTCCTTAAACAGTTCACTCACTAGATATCTGTGTGTATATAAAGTCCAAAAATAAAGATAATTAACAAAGATGTTTCACTCACTTTAAAATTTGAAATAATGGATAGTACACTATAATTTTATGTGTTTTTCTTATGCCCCAAGAAGTTTCTCAGGATCTCTTTTCTCCATAATTTCACTGTCCCAAATTTTGTTTTGCTCTGATGCAGAGACTACTGCACACTTTCTGTCTGTTGATCATCAAATATTTAATTCTAATCTGATAATGCCATATTAGTAAAAGGAAAATATTTTATATTAAAGTAGCATGTATTTCAGTATGTAAATGCTCAGGAAATATAGCACTGGAAGACAAAGAATGTCTCCCCAAATCTCCCAGATGCTCCCTAAGAGACAATATCTACCATGAAGAACCTCTAATCTAAACCAGAAGTACTAAACTGTGGCCCATTGCTTGTTTACAGATAGTTCTCAAGCTTAAGAATGACTTTTGCCTTTTTAATGGTTTAGAAAAAATCTAAAGAATAATATCCTGTGACATTAAAAATTAAGTGAAATGAACAAAATGGACGGGAAGAGCACAAGGGACTACGATGATGGTGTACAGGTGAATTGGTGATGGGAATTTCACAGGGATGAGAAATACACACTGTACAAAAATGAAAAATAATGTAAAATATATATATAATTAAAAAACCAAAAATAAATAAATTAATTAAATAAAGCACCTCTTTCATGAAAAGAAATTAAGTGAAATGCAAATTTCAGCCAGTAAAGTTTTATTGGAACACTACTTCACTCATTCATTTGTGGGTTTCCATGACTGCTTTTTTGTTATTCAACTACAGAGCTGTGTCGTAACAGCCTGACCTACAGAGTCTAAGGTACTTATCATCTGGCCTTTTACAGAAAAGTTTTACTCCCTCCAACTTAGATGACAACATGCCCAAGTACATTCAGTTATGATTTTTCTGTCCATGACAATTCCATGGCAAAATCTATGTCACCACGCCATCTTCACTAGATAATGTAATTGTAAGGCAAGATTTTAGCTTTTATCATGTACCAGTTCAACTTGTCTAACACTTCTTTGGGGTTTTGGTATTTGTGGTTTGATTTTGTTGCTGTTTTGTGGTGTTCGCATTTTGTCCAATAAGAATGGGGGGGGGGGGTAAAACCCATACATTTCTATTCTTGGAAGAAAATATTAATTTCATGTCTGAGTACAACTGCATGAGATTCCTTCGTCTAACTGTCAAATATTAGCCCCTATAAATTCTCCCTCCATCTCTCAGGCACCTCCCCTCAAGAGTTCCCTGATAAATTCCCAAGTTTCTTTGCACCATAGGCAACGCCACCTGCTGGCTAGATATGACCTCCATGACTGAGTTTTGACTATTCTCTTGATTGCTCTTCCTAAAACGTGGATTGGACACTGATTTCCCATAGTACATAATCAGACCTTTAACAAAAAGTTTAGGAATGAGAGAAGAAGCTATACACACACACACACACACACACACACACAAACTGACAAAGCTACTAGAGTGACTACTTGTAAAGCTCACCCCCCCCCGCCCCCAGCTTGCTGGAACAGAAGCAGCCATTTCCAGGAAATCATCATCATCTGCTTCCTTGGAGTCTGGAACCAATTAAGCTCCCTTCGGATATGGGGAAGCTGTGCTCCCCCACCCCAGGCCCACCTCATGTCTTGCACTATTCTTACTTCATGTTTTCTCCCCAGACATCCATTCTTTCTCAGAAGACTATATCTTCAAAAAAAAATGGGGGCTGATTTGGCACCATGGTCCAGACAACCAAAGTCCAGTCTGTTGGTGCAGTTTTTCTAGTCACTCAACTGTTTTCCTTCCATAACAATATTTTCTGAAGTGACAAGAAAATCAGGTGTGCCCTTCTCTCTGAGTCCTGTCTTAACTCATGGTCCTATCTAATCCTATCCAGATCAAATCATCATTTCCAACCACAGAGTAATCTGTATTTAAATTTAGTGTGTATGTGTATGGGAGGGATGAAATTCTTCACCATCTTTGCTCTATTGGAGCAGCAGTAATAGACCCAATACCCATGACTTAACACACTCTTCATATCTCAGTGTGAATCATCATCATGGTCATCCACTTGTGTCTCAGTCAGCCCTTCCTGAAAGTAAAGGGTAGCTATTTGCTTTACATTTGCATAACTAACAATATCGTCCTTAATGGCTCCTCCTAAAAGAAAAAGAGTCTGTTCCAAATGAAGGAAAATTCCTGTAACTCTTTAAATATATATTTTTTTAACCTAAAAAAAAAAAAAAAAACAGGGCCTCCCTAGTAGCACAGTGGGTTGAGTGCTGCCCTGTGAAGCATCTACAGCACAGCAGCGAAAGTTCGATCCCCAGCCAGGGGGGGTCCCCACTCTGTCTCTGGTGAATACTCTCACCTCCTGTGACTCTGGCCTGTACCCCAGCTCTTATGTGCATAAATAAATAAAACTTTTTTTAAAAATACAGAAACCCATAAAACTTTAAGGCTAATTCTTTGAGCAGAAACTATAACTAAAATTATTACTGTTTACAAAAAGAAGATAAAAGAATAATCATGTGTGAAAGAATTTTTCAAAAATTGAATCCCTGCATGCAGAGAAATACTTTTATATCCTGCTTGTATTTGTTTTTTAAAACACTAAGGATCAACTAGAATTTTACACAAAATTACTACCTACCTTTTTTAAAACACATACAACATTTTCTATTTAAACTATTTCTAAACACTTTCAGAGTTTTTAGAGCCTTGTGGTCTTGAATACTTTGACTTTTCATTATCAGTTTCATCATCTGACCTCACTGCTTCAGATTTAGGTGACTATAGGGATCTACCTAAACAAGTGAGCAGAAACACATGAATCTTGAGCATTTTGTAAATGGTGCTACTTTCCTGGTCTCTACAGTCTTGATCCACCATCTCATTTCACTATTATCAGTTTTGTCCACCCAGTTTAGGTATCTTCAACAATACTGAGAGAGGTTCTTTTAATATAGACCTTTATCCAGACAGCAAGAACATCAGACTAGTTGAGAAAGATTGATGCCACAGTATGAGATAAGTAATATATAACTTCTTAATGAACATTTACAAATATATATAAATCAAGTAACATGTAGGTATACACACATATCAAGTAATATATAAATTGGTCATAAACCAATAACTTCTCAAATGTTGTCCTCTAGCTTTTTCCTTTTAAAAAAAAGATTTATTTATGTACACAAGAACTGGGGTACAGGCCAGACATGTGGGATGTGTGAGAGGATTCAGCAGAGACACAGTGGGGAGCAGAACAGGCAGATCTACTGAAATACACTGCTGAGGGGAGGAGCAGGCGAGGCAGGAGAGGTCTGTAGCACCACGTGAGTCTGCTCCATGACCAGGGATCAAACTCGTGATGCAGTGGCTGTGTATACTTCATACTGTGGTACTTAGCCCCTTCAGCCACCAGGGAAGCCCAGTCCTCTCTCTTTTTCCAATGGGAAAATAGACTGGTTCAAATCTGAGCCAGAGCCAGAGAAATTATTGACTTAAGAAAAGTATTTGCTGAAAACATGATTCCTTTGATCATATAGGGAGCCATAAAATGCACACAAGCATACCTTATTTTTTGCCCTAATACCAGATATTTCCATTGAGGGAATGTTTCTTGATATAATGAAGTTCTGGAATGCAGTTTGTGCTTGCAAAAAATTTAAAAAGAAGTTTCATAATAGCACACTGAAATGTGCCGTCCACCCCTAAAATAGAGTGGGGTCACCAAGATTCTCTGTGGGCCAAATCATGAGGTGTGAAGCCAACTCATCTCCAAGTCTATTCCAGCAGATCCTGTTCGCACGTCAAGAGGATGCACAGATCTATACATAGTAGTTTGTCCCCATCCTAATTTTCCTATCAAATCTATCAATGACACAGGCAGCACCACTAAACTCTCTAAGGGCAGCATTTTATTAATCAGCCAATTCCTCTCTAAAGAAATAAGATTGGGGTTACAGAATTATATTGAACTTTCACAAACATTTTTATGATTTTGGTTGATATTTGGGTATAATTTAGATTTGGGTAAAATCTCCTTGTCTACCTATTATTTTTTCCATCAGAAAGTCTTTCCTCAGCTGTATTTTTAGTATTAAAAAGAGAGATTTCTAGCATTAAATATGAGATACAAATGGATAGATTTTTAGGTGCTAGTTCTCTTAAAACCTGATGATTCCCAATTTGACCTCTCCTTCAAAGAAAAGTTGCCTCTTGCTGGATTTGTGATTAGGTAACCTAATATTATTATTGAAGAAGGGGGGGTAGGGGTAGGCAGGGAGAGCTAGAGAGAAAGAGAATAAAAGAAAACAAGCTAAAAAACCTTATGTCTTGAACTTTACTGACAAGAAATTTTCTGCAGTTTCTCTGTGAGTAAAATATCTGTCATACACATGTCTCAAGTGTCTCTTGGAGGGTGTACCTTTAAGTTATTCACAAGTTTCTTTGCATGACATATATACAATACATAACAGCCTCCTCCCACCAAAGACCAACAGCACAAGAAACATGGTTAAGATTAGGTCTCTATGCAGGTATAGAGCTAGTTATTTATAGAGAAGAGGAATTAAACCAGACAATGGTAGGGAGTTTTTTTTAAGATTTATTTATTGTGCTCACTTTAGCAGCACATACACTAAAATTGGAATGATACAGAGAATATTAGCATGGCCCTTGCGCAATGATGACATGAAAATTCATGAAGCGTTCATGTTTTTGGTACATATATCCAATGGAATACTATTCAGCAATCAAAAATGATAACTAGGGCTATTTATAGAAACATGGATGGAACTAGAAGGAATTATACTCAGTGAAACAAGTCAGAAGGCAAGAGAAAAATATTGGATAGGTTCACTTTGGGGAGGAATGTGAAAGAGCAACAACTACAAAAAAAAAAGAAGAGTAAGCTCAAGGAAATACGCAAATATAACCAAAAATAAACAAACAACAACAAAAATCTCAAAAAGAGTAAAAGGTCAAAGATAAACTAAAGGGGCTATGGAGGGGGAGATGAGGGAGGGCAAAGATGGGGATGAGGCCAGAAAGAGCACAAGGGACTGAGGTGACGGTGCCCTAGTGAAATGGTGGTGGGAAATCCATGGGGACCACAACTGATGTTAAATATAATTAAATAAAAAAGATAATTTAAAAAATAATAATAATAAAGATTTATTTATTTATGCATATAAGAGCTGGGGGTACAGGCCAGAGTCACAGGAGGTAAGAGGATTCACCAGAGAGACAGAGTGGGGAGCAGAAAAGGCAGATTGACTATAACACACTGCTGAGGGGAGCAGCGGGCAAGGCAGGAGAGGTCTTCTGTGACATGTGGGTCCTCTTCCTGGCCGGGGATCGAACTTTCGCTGCTGTACTGTGGATGCTTCACAGTGCAGTGCTCAACCCACTGCGCTACCAGGGAGGCCCGCACACCCAGGGACTTTGCTACAGTTTCATTAAAAAAAATAGTTTACTATATTAGCTAAACTGGGGAAAGCCTTAACAGACAAAAAAAAAAAAATCCAGAATAGACGTTTACTTGTCTTGCTCATAGGGAAAGTGGGATAAAGACGTCAGGAATAAGTAATTTCCTCTTACATTTCATAGGGCAGAACTGTGTCTCATGGCCCCATCTAGCTGCAAGGAGTCGGGAAGGGTGGTCTCTAGTGGGCAATCATGGGTCCACATAAACTCTGTTACAATGGAATAAGACAACAGAATAACACTGGGAGAAAACCCTCTACCATAGGTTCCCAGTATTGTCATTTATGTTTTTTACATTGTGGGCCTAACTATTGAGGGAAGATACGTATTGGATCCGTGTTATACGTTTGGCCAGACACCTGCTGATAACAGGGTACTTACTGTCTCTTGGAATAGATTGAGTCCAAGTCCCAACATATAATGGACTATTTGCTTCAGGCTTTTTTTTTATTAATAATATATATTTTTTAAATTTACATATACTTGCCATCAATTGTAATCCTCATGTATTCCCCATCACCATCTCACCAGTGCACCATCACCTCAGTCCCTCGTGCTCCCATCTTCCCTCAACCCTCCCTCTCCCCTCCCCACCAAGTGTCCCCATTCTGTCCTTGTCTCCTCATTTTTGGTTTTTGTGTCTTTATTGCTGTTATTGTTATTATTATTGTTCTTATTCCTTTCCTTGATCTTCCTTTGGTTCCCTTAGGAACATGGATGGATCTGGAGGGGATTATGCTCAGGGAAGTAAGTCAGAAGGCTTCAGGCTTTTTAAATGAGAGGGCTTGCTTTAGGGAAAGGTGTGTCCAAGAAGAAGATATGGAGGCTTCTGACAAAACAAGAATGTTTATGGGGAGTCTAGGCATCTATTTCTTTGATGTCCCTGCCTTCCTTGCAGATTTCCAAGGTCCAATGGGGCTCTATTTACATCAGAAAAGACTAAAATTGGTCTTGCAATTGATTCACTCTATTAGGATCAGATTTAATACTTTTATGAATATTCAAAATTAAATCTTAACAAAATCGATTATGAAATAGTTTCATTGTCAAAATTGTGTTATTACGTTGACTTTGGTTAGCCAATGCATTAACCAGAGTTGCCAGAGAAACAGAACCAAGAGGAGATGTGTGGATATGTGTGTGTGTAAAATTGTGTAACATGATAGTGAAGACTAAGATTCCCAAGATCTGCAGCCAGCAAACCAGAGACCCAGGAAAACCAATAGTTTAAGTTCTAAACTCAAGTCTGAAGACAAGAGAAGAGTAAGGCCCCAATTCCCAGAGAAGCCTAGAGTGAATTCCCTTTCCTCAACCTTCTTGTTCTCCTATTCAGACCCTCTGGGTTGGATGCAAACTCAAACTGTGAAGAACAATCTGCTTTACTCAGCATGCTCATTCAAATGATAATCTCATTAAGAAACACCCTCATAGACACACCCAGAATAATGTGTAACCAAAATGGGAGCACCTTATAACCAAGTCAACACATAAATTAATCGTCACAACTGATGACCTGTTCTCTTTAGTAAAAGCTCTGAATTAGATCAAGTATGACAAAAATATCAGGAGATAATGAGGAAAAGTGTTCTGCTTTTTTTTAAAAAATTTAATTTCTAAAGGACTGGCATTTGGCACTTCAGCTTAGGTGTGAGATGGGATATATTTTAAGGCAACAACCACACTCCAAGCAGAATTAATATGAGACACTCAGGGCTACTTACCAGGAATAGAATATATACTGCAAATAGTCTGAGAGAGAACATGTAGCAATTTAAGAAGATCTTGTGATCAATTTGGATAGTGGCCTCTTTTTTCCCCCCTCCCAGTAGTTTTCCCATAGTATTGAGGACTTTCTGAGATATCTAGAAAAATATAAAAATTTAAGAATAGCATCCACAACTAGATTTTTTTCCCTTCTAATTTGTAGACTTCTAGATTGCCTGTATTTCTTGAAATGATGTATAAAAATGATAATGGCTCAGACAGTATAACACAGACGATCAGTTCAGATAATTACAGCATAATAATGGATTTCTTTTATTCCAATTGGCTATTTTAATTGATCAGATAAGCCTAATAATCAAGCAATTTCCACTTAATTTGTGATAGGCACATTTAATTTCAACAGCCTCGAAGCATCATTATGCTCCCTTAAAATTTTTCTTAGGGCTCTTTGGGAGATGGTAATATCCAAATTTTAATGGCATTACTGCAGACACCAAATTTTGAAACATCAGTAGCAAAATCCCTTCATATTATTGTACTGGTATCCCTGATTTTAATATCTTAAAATATACAAACTTAGCAACTTTTCCCTTCCCATTCTTGTCTTGCCATACAAAGTTTAACAAGAGCAAGGAAAATCTTCAAACTGTAACAGGGCAGGGATAGGGGCACCCCAGAACTCCCAAACCTGCCCTCTCTAAATGGGTTCTGCCATCCACAGCATCAAGACAAATATATAAGGTCTTTAATGGAAAGTAACTTCAATACAATTAGGGAACAATACAGAAAAGTCAAAGAATATGGTTACTAAGTCAAGCATCCAAAGTGACCCATCTCCTTGAGAGTAAAAGTCCAGCCAAATAGGATTGGCCCAAAGCAAGGCCCAAAAGCCTGCCACGAGTCTAAAGGACCTTTCAGTGGAGACCCATAGAAAAGGGTCAGAAAGAGTCAGACAAGTCTGTGAGGAAAAGAGCAAAATCAAAATCAAGATGAAAGCTGCCATTGTTAACCTCCCCACGGGTCTCTCACCCACATCTGTTCCAACCAGTCCAGGACCAAAAGGCAAGCACAGGTTCTTCACATGTCCCTCTGGTCGACGTGCCTCCTCCAGGTCTCCTTGCTGCTCTCCATCCTGCTTCCTTCTCTCTGTCTTCTATCTCCCCTCCAGCATCTTCATATCCCTGCTCAGCTCCACCTCACTTAGGGTAGGACAGGGATTCTGGAACTTCCCCCTTTTCTGGGGACCACCCTGTTATAAAACTACTCTTTAAGACCAAAAGGACAGAATGTCCTTTTTTAACTGATAGTTTTCAGTACTGTCAAATAGCTCCCAGTATGAATCCTAAAGTTAGCAAAGTTCTAGTGTACATTAAGTAACTAAGAAAACACCCCAGGGGGGATCTTAGGATTTATATTTGTCTACCTCACCTAATGTCTTTGCACATAAATGGTCAATGTTGGCCCGTGTTCTAATTGTGATCTGTTTTCACAAGTTTGGCTTAAATGAGATAACTTACCATTGAGAAGACTATCAAGAGGGAGAAAGCAGGTAGGGGGGACTTTGAAGATATCATGTGGATTTCAATGTCATAAACCACTTAAAATCATCTGCTCCCAACCAAGGCAATGAGCATAATGGTTCTAAGAATCTTCGGCTCACAGTTGATAGAACATCCTTGTCAGGATTAGTAATGCAGGCAGACAAGTGGATGTTTATTTTAGATCATTTGTTCTGACAAGACTGTCAATTTGGAGTTACTGCAACTGTGGGTTAAGGGAAGTACCGAAAGTGGCTGCAGGCAGAGCAAACCCCCTAAAGGGGACTTCTGGGGAGGAAGGTCAATATCTTGATGAAAAGTCTTCTTGGATTTATCCACAGTTAGCTTTGAGCTTGCAAGATCTTAAAGTGAAATGCAAGTGTATTTCCAGGGCTTGATGCCATAAAGAAGTAAACATGGCAATTTCTTGCATTGCACTAAGACTGGCAAAACAAAAGGAGGGAGTGTGGGTTCAAACAGAATGCATATTAGAAATGCCACAGCAAAATTAAGTAGGGAAAAAAGCATAGAAAAAGTAAAGTATGTGAAAAACAAGATATTGGTTGCTTTTTCTGGTTCACACAATTAACATCAAAGATAATTCATATCTACCTGTTTGAATTTTGGAAAATTTGGTTTTAAAAATTAACACGATCTGGGCTCAGAAATAATCAGCGCAGAAGTATTTCTTAGTCAGGTAGTGGCACGAACCACAGAAATAAGATAAATGGGTGCTGATTTTGAAAAGCAATTATTCTTTGGAAAGGATACAGCATTCCTCCCCTAGTGGGATGAACAATGTGTTTACTATAAAATGCTAATTAGCCCTTAAAGTTATTAATGTAATTATTGTTCATTTAAGGACATAAATCTGACAGCCCCTGAGGACAGGGGCATTGCTCATTTTGAAGAAGCAGGCTTAAAGCGCTTTTTGCTTACCTATTTACTTATCTTAAACTGAATCACTCTTTTAAGATTAAAGAGAAAATATCACCACCCTATTGCCAGTCATCTGAAAAGGACTAAGATGCTTAGAGAAGAAATAAGAGGTTGCGAGAAACACTGACATTTGTGTTCATATGTAAGGCATTATTTTTCAGGTCTAACAAGAGCAGATCATGGTCGAAAGCAATGAGCTACGAGTGCCTCATTTAACCTCTGATAGGGCATCTTACTTTAGTGCTGTCTGGAAGAATCATTTGGGCAGGGAAGAAGATGATAAATGGTGTCGTTCTGATCATTAAATAGAGACGATTCTAGAAGAGATCTATTTATTTATATTTCTCACAGAACTTCAGTGTTATATTCTCTAGGGTACTATGACTACCTTATCATCATTGCCTGTTCTTCGCATAAAGGGTTATCAGTCTTGTTGTCTGGTATAAATAAAATCCTCTTGCTATAAGAATTAAAAGCATATTAGAAATTCACCAATCATGTTCCATGCCATTTAATGCAAAAACAAGGTTAGGACTTCTCAGTGGGGCAAAAAGGCGGAGGAGCCCTCATTGCTCAAATTCCCGATTCTTATACTATAAAAATTCTTCCTGTTATATGTTACAGATAGCCAGGCCCAGAATGGCTTCAGCAAAAACAGAGTGATTTTTCTTTTATAATTGGACACTCTGAAATATAACTGACTTCGGTTACAGCTTGATTCAAAAGTCCACCATCTAATCAAGGCTCTGTCCATGTTTCACTCTGATTCTCATGCACTACACCTTGTTCTGTGTACTATTTTTGTCTTTAGGCACACTCCCCTCAAGGAAGCTATCTTGGCTGCAAGTTTTAGAAAGCAGAGCCACATATTACATGGTCTATAGAAAGAGAATATTGTAGGTCTCTTGGAAGAGCAAAGGAGATGGTTCTGCAAAGGTTTTGTGTAGGACTTTTACTAAAACAATATGGTAGTGGCACCAAAACAGACACATAAATCAATGGAACAAAATAATGAGCCCAGAGTTAAATCCAGGCATATACGGTCAACTAATATTCGACAAGGGTGTCAAGAACACCCATGAGGAAAGGATATTTCTTCAACTAATGGTGTTGTGAAAACTGGAGAAACGAGATCTATCTCACACCACTTACAGAAATTGACCTGAAATGGATCAAAGGCTTAAAGATAAGACCTGACGCCATAAAACTCCTAGAAGGAAATGTGGGGAAGAACCCCAAATAATACTGGTCTTGGCAATGATATCTTGGAAATGATGTCGAAAGGACAGACAGTGAAAGCAAAATCATCAGGTGGAAGTACATCAAACTCAAAAGCTTCCACGTAGCAATAATAACAATATAAGCACAATGAAAAGACAACCTACCTTATTGGAGAAAGTTTTTACAAACCGTATATCAGATAAGGAGTTAATTTTAAAAAAATGTCTTATAAAGAATTCTGGTGCTTATGGTGGAAAATTTCAGATCTCTGAAATATTTACATATCTGGAATTCCACTCAGAGTGACAGAAAAATCAGGTGCTACATTTAGATTCAGAGTTTTTAAGTGGATGTTATTTTCAGTATATTAAGAGAAACCGCTCCCCCTACTCCCCACCCCCATGCCTTTGGAACTGTAAAAGAGAGACATGGAGAAAGAGGATCTCCTAAAAGTAGATCCAGTCCACAGCCTTTGGAGGGCTCAGCTGAATTGGAAGTTCCTGGCCTGGGGAGAGAGAAACTGCTGTGGAGGGAAGATCTGGACACAGTTCAAATTCTAAGTGAGGTAAAGATCCCAGTCTTGCGCTTTGTGAGACTGCCAAATCTCAGAAGAAGGCTTCCCTACCTCACATATAAATCTGCCACAGAGGCATTCCTTCTCCTTCCTGAAGAGAAGCCACAAAAACAAATCTTTTTTCCATTCCCTTAATGGAAGCAGGGCCACAGTTCTTGCATTTTTTTTTAATTGGTTCTTACATTTTTATAAAAAAAAATTACAGAGAATGAGTGAAACCTACTGACTAAATTTTCGTGACTAGATGTGTGAATAGACCGACTTGGGCTAGTAGGTATCAGCACTTCAGAAATTTTTTGGTGGTATAAATCAACTCAAAAATGCGGCACTCAATTTTAGTCCAAAAGAGATTAAAATCACATCATCATATTCATCACTTTGTCCATGGTATTCCATCAGGAGAATGAAAATAGGAGGCGTATTGATTGATGGTCTTAATTCAATCTAATTTTGACAATAAGTTAATATAGTCTTCAATTTTTCAAACTTTGGAATAAACATTCCAAAGCTGTTAAGAAATGCCAGCTAATGCCAAGGAAATGAGCCATTAATGTGCCCACTCTTTTCTTAGTAAATCATTCCAGTCATTTTTACAAGACTACACACACAGGTGTCCCAGGTCTCTGTGGTCAAAGAGATTGTCTGACACCATCCTTCAACTACTAGTCTGAGCACTAAATAACTAACAGATGAATCAAAGAGGTAATGGTTTTCTTTTTTTTTTAAGATTTATTTATGCATACAAGAGCTGGGGGTACAGGCCAGAGTCGCGGGAGGTGAGAGGAGTCACCAGAGACAGAGTGGGGAGCAGAACAGGTAGATGGACTGAAACACACTGCTGAGGGAAGCAGCGGGAGAGGAGGCAGGAGAGGTCTGCTGCGCCATGTGGGGCCCCTCCTGGCCTGGCCGGGGATCGAACTCGCGCTGCTGTGCGGCGAATGCTTCATAGTGCAGCGCTCAACCTGCTGCGCCACCTGGGAGGCTCACCAGTTTTATTTTCTTACAGAATTTTCAGGATCCTTTTAGCATTGAGGGCTTAACTTCAAGTAAGTTGGTAACTTCCAGCTGAAGGATTATTAAAAGCCCAACATTAATATTTACCCTTGAAAATTAACTAGCAGCAGATCAAATTTGAAAGCACATAAAAATAGCATTTCACTGCAGCCAATTACTTTATCCCTTCAGTGTAAGAATCTATTAGTAAACAAAAGATAAATCCAATATGATTTGCTACCTAAAAGGAATTCCAAAAAAAATCCCACCTTGTCCAAAAAACAATAAACCTCATAGCTAACACTGGGCGACATCAATGGGCTAGGCCGTGTGCTGTGGTTTACATTCAGTAACTCCTCTAACCATCTCATTCACCCTATCAAGAAGATAAAGTCATAGAACTCTATTAAAGATTAAGGTTTCGAGGTACTGAAGAATGTGTCTAACATCTTCTTCCCAATCCTGAGTTTCCATTAATCATAATGTACTACTTATTCTCTTAGGGAAAAAAATACAGCAACAATTGTAATCTGATAAACTATGTTTACCTTAAGTCAACAGACACAATCATATTAATGATAAGAAACTGAATCTTAATAACAACACTGAGGCACCCACATAAAAGATATTCACAATATGTATAGAAAGCATAAGTAGAAAATATGTGTAAAAATTAACTTTACTAGTAAATGGAAGTGAAACTTTTAAAAATGAGTTAGCCTGTATGTCTATCAATATAGAAAACAGTTCAAATATTCAATATTTTTTTAAAATATACTAGAACAATTACTTGTAGAAGAGCAAGTATCTTAATGTCTCTGGACAGAAGTTTATCAGTCAACAGAAAGACTTTTAGATGTTTCGTATCTTTGCTCGAATATTGTATATTAATATTTGCCCCATGGAAATAATTAGAAATTTGGACAAGAATTTATATAAAAATGACATTCTTTGAAGCATTGTAGCTAGTATGGAAAGATTTGGAGCCAGCCTAATTATTGGAGGAATGATAAAATTAATTTTAGTTCATCCTTTATACTAGACTATTAAACCAGGTCTAAAATGTTGTTTGACTGTTCATTTAACTGAAAAATTATCTACATCAAAATATAGCTAGCTAAAGCTAAATGAAAAAAGGGTAGAATATATATACTCAATCCTAATTACTATTAGGATTTATATCATCTATCTTAATAAAAATAAAAATAATAATATGTTAATAGAAAAAGACTGAAAGTAATCAAATCAAAATGTTGACAGTAGTTATTTATGTGTGGCAGGTATATGGTTGATTTTGATTTATATCGTCATACATTTCTTCATTTTCCCAAGTCTCTTCAGGAAACTTCTATAACTTTTAGAGTCTGAAAAAGTATTATAAAAACAAGAGTCTCAGCTAATGTTACCCTGAAGGTGGAAAATGTGAAACTATCTTAGTTACCCTAAAAAAGGAGCTCCGGGATTGGTGCTCTATTTTCATCCACACTTCTTTTCTTTTTTTTTAAGATTTATTTATTTATACAAGAGCTGGTGTACAGGCCAGAGGTGTGGGGGGTGAGAAGATTCACCAGACAGAGTGGGGAGAAGAACAGGCAGATGGACTGAAACACACTGCTGAGGGGAGCAGCAGGCGAGGTAGGAGAGGTCTGCTACGCCATGTGGGTCCCCTCCCTGGCTGGCAGCAGGGATCGAACTCATGCTGCAGTGGCTGTGGTTTGCTTCATAGTGTGTTGCTTAACCCACTGTGCCACCAGGGAGGCCCTCATCCACACTTCTATCCCACTTCCATGAGTCAAGCAACTCCCATCACATTGTCCATGTCATTGAGATGCCGATGACCGGCAGCATGGTCCCGCGGCCAGCATGCCTCATGCCCACTGTCCTGAAGCCTGGCTCTATTTCCAGAGCACAGGCAGTCCTGCCAAAGAAGTGGAGGACAGAGGAGTGGGAAGCCTGAAGTAAACAAGGTCTTAAGGAAACAGGTTCTGTGCTCAAAGTGCAAGCAATGAAGTCCTCGGCGTGATGATAAAACTGTCAGTGAATCATAATTCTTATTCCTAACCATCTTAGGACCATTAACTGGGAGAACCTACAGGAGCCTGTGTTCCCATCTGGGGCTGCTTGCACAGTTCAATGAAGAAGCAGTTGTCAGTAGGCCAAAGGGCTGGAGTTCATTCAACTCTGCTAAATATCTTGTGATCTCCAGAGTCAAGTGTCTTCAAGCAATACTTTCTAGACAATTCTTTAAGCAAATCCCCTTTCCATTCTAAATGTCCATAGATTAGTACATGTGTACATAGATAGGTACATCAGTATACATCTTCTATGTGCCTATACTGGACAAGACAGAGAAATGTGTAGTCTTCCAGCACCTTCTAGCAGAAACAATGCCTGTATAATCATCTCCAGATGTCTTTGTCCATAGTGGGGTAAAGAGTAGGATGAATTATTTCAGATTCTAAGCATTGACTGTATTAGGACAATGGATCACTGAAATGATTCTTTTTCATTTTAACTTTTCTGTGATTTCCCACATTTTCTCTCATTGAGTATATATTTCATCTATAATGGGAAAAAAATAACTTTAAAATGTTTAATGTTCTTCTCTGCCCTAGCAAAAAATTTAAACCTGTCAAAGAGGACAGAGAATTCTACCTCTAATTATATAACAGAAAGCGCTACACTCACAATGCCAAGTTCTAGGGGAGCCCACAGGGCGAGGAGAAGATTAATTCCGCTCAACAAGGAAACCAGAACATGTGGTTGAGGGAACTTCACAGAGGAAGCAACTTCTGGGGTGGCCTGGAAGGAGGAGCAGTATTTTTAGCTAAGTAGAGAATCCAAGAGAGCAGTCAACACAAGACAACGCAAACATCAAAGTCCAAAACAAGGGCCTCCCTGGTGGCGCCCAGGGTTGAGCACCGCGCTGTGAAGCATCCACGGTACAGGAGCGCGAGTTCGATCCCTGGCGAGGGAGGGGACCCACATGGCGCAGCAGATCTCTCCTGCCTCGCCCGCTGCTCCCCTCAGTAGTGTATTCAATGCATCTGCCTGTTCTGTTCCTCACTCTGTCTCTGATGAATCCTCTCACCCCCACACCTCTGGCCTGTACCTCAGCTCTTGAATGATAAATAAATAAATCTTTAAAAAAAAAAAGTCCAAAACAAGCCATAGCAAGGGTGGCCAGTGTGAGTACTGGCCTTTCTCGATGTGGCCACCCCCACTGCCAGCCTCTTCCAAGCCAATGTTTCATCTCAGCTTTTAACTCCTCAGTGTGCATTTGGAGTAAAATTGACTTCTTATTATAATATGTTCCACATTAAGTACGGATATATGCTTCATCTGTCTTAATGTGAAGATTATTTCAGAAAGGAAACTGATTTCAAAATTAAACAGATTTAAGTGTTCAGTCAATGCATCTGATTTGCATTTTAGAGATTTCTATTGAGAAATTATACTGGTTCCTCTCAGCTCATTATTTCTTAGCAAGTTGATCAAAGGTTCTGTTACTCAGCTGACTCAGGTAGAGAAAAACATTTAGGAAAACATTTAAGTGGCTTATGACATGTGGGGGTGGGAACGGTACTGTAATTTACAGCAATAATTCTGGCAGGCACCCTGCCAGCTAGTTTAACAGATACTCCACTAGGTTAACATAAAACCAGTGAGAGGGAATCTTTTGGTAGTGACAAAGAACTTCCCAAAGAAAGAGAAGGCTGGGACCAGTTCCTCTGTTTAGGGTGCATGAGATTAATGCAAATGATAAACCCTGAACCTCAGTTTCTCCATCCCGAAACACATATTACCATGCATCCCTTACTTCAGAGGATTACTAAAAGCACGTCAGGATTTACATGTCATTCTTTACGCAGTTGCTAAGAACCATAATGCTAATCTTATTTCATTTCTAGATTTTGCTCCATGCAGCTCCATTTAGGGACCCCACACAGCAAGCTTCAGCAAGGATAGAATAGGTTGACAGATACAGCTGCCAAATGGAAGGGTCCCTTCTCTCATAGCGCTGTTTTCATCTGAAGAGGTCTAGAGTATCTGCTTTATATTGATATATTGAGCTCCAGAAAAACTTCCATTGGAAAAAATGCCCAATAGTGCTAAAACCACTGATTTATTCCAACTGCCTCATTTTACGATGGTGAAAGTAAAATCCAGAGACGCTAAATAACATGCTCAGCTCTGAGTTACTATAAAGCGGGTAGGCAGATAATTGAATCCGTGCCCTCTGTTTCCAAGCCCAGTACCTTTTCTACTATAACACATGGAGTAGTTAAATAAATATTATGTACTGACATGCTAACACTAAGAACAGGTACAAGTTTATATCTGAGATAAGCCATCACCTGTACAAAATACCTGCAGAGGAACTCTACTGGGTAACATAAAACTGTAGTTCATTCACTAATGTGTGTATTTCTCAATAAATAAACAGTGCCAGGCATTGTTTTAAGCACAATTTCAACACTGTGTAAAATTCAGTTTGAAACAAAGAAATTATGACACCCAAGCTTAAAACTGAAACAAAACATTCGTTTCTTTCCCTTTTTGCTACAACTGATGAATAGCCAAAGTTATAGATTCAATTACTGCCCATCCACAAATACCTGTTCTTTTGAGTGATGAAAGAAGCACTGGTCTACTTGTATCTGGGTCCACCCTCACTGATTTCCTCTTATTAATCTGCTCCTTCTAGCCAAAGCAAACACACCTCCTGGAAGGTACATCCCACCTCCTCCCCTGCTAGCAACTGTGCCTTCTTTCTCATCTTAGCTCTTTTTCTGGTGATCATTCCGGGGCACGTAAATATGCTCTAGTATCCCCATATTAAAAAAACAAACAAAAACCTCCTTCACCCCTATGACCACCCAGTGTCCTTTTTCTTTTTTAAAGTATTTTTGAAAAACACTGTCTACTCTGGCCTTCGCCACCTTACCACCAGTCCCATTCCTAGTAAGGAGCCTTCTTCCCTCCCTTCTAGAATGTGAGAGAAGCGATCATTGTCTATTTACTGCTCTATGCCCAGCACTTGGAGAGCATCTCTATAGACCTAACTCAGTAAGTATTTGCTGGATGAATAAATCATCTAGAACCATACAGTGATTTCTGAGTTATATACATACAGTTTGCAATTTCTCATATATATCTGAAGGATGGGTCACAAAAGAAGAGAAATTTTACTTGATCCCAAATTAAATTACTTCAATCACTATTTATAATAAAAATTTATAATGACCTGGTAAAGTTTATCTAGAAATGTAATCAATGCATTCCAACCTATACCAAAATCACAGCTGAATAATTTTGTATAATTTGCAAAATAATTCTAAAATTCATTTTGAAGGATATTTTAAATAAGGAAGATAATTTGACAGGGAAGAATAATGTGGGTAAAATTGCTCTACCAGATATAAAATTTGTTTTACAAAATAACAGTAATTAAAACAGCGTGAATCTGGCACAAGATGAGAGATCAGAAACAGAATACAGAGTTCAGAACTGAGCTCAAATATATTTGAGAATTTTGTAATAACAAAGATAGCATTTCAGATCTGGAAGGAAAATAGTGGTTATTTAATAAACGGTCTTGGAACAACCACCTAAGTACTTACTAAATAAATTAGTAACCCTTTTGTACTCATACTGAATTCCACATAAATCCATAATAAAATCAATCTTGGAAATTAATTTTACATCCCTGCAATGAGGAATAACTTTCGAGTATATCAAAAAAGTTACAACCATTAAGAAAAACACTAACAGGTGACAAAATGAACTACTTAAAGTGAAAATATATAGAGATGGTAAAAACAAAAAAATAAACTAAATACCCTGTCTATAAGATTAAAAGGCAAATAAGAAAGCAGCAAACTTTTTGCAAGATACATAGGATAGATAGTCACACAATGGTAATGCTAAGTCAACAGAGAAAGAGCATCCTAATAATTAAGTGATTAAGGATGAGGGAAGGGGTAAAATAAACGAATAGAGGAAATAGGTAATTTACAAAAGAATAGATATAAATGGTCAGGAAATGTGGAATAATCATCAATTTCATCAGTAATCCAAAGAATGCAAGTCAAGCTTTTGGCTTTCAGCTTGGAGGAGAACATGGTGCATCTTTTCTTATGTTGCCCCAACTCCATGTTCATCAGACACCAGTTCCCTTCACCAAGCTGCCTAAATCACAACCCCCATCCCACAAACGAGATCCAAGTTATAAACCTGAGGTACACCAGCGGGAAATCAGTGCTATATATACCATGGCCCCTTGGATCTATCTCCCCAAAAAATTAGTGATGACAATGCCAAGGCAACCTGTGATTGGAATGGTCTAAGGATGACAGTGAAACTGACCTATCAGAACAGATAAGCCCAGATGGAAGTGGTCCCTTCTTCAGACCTTGCCCTCATTGTCAAAGTCCTCAAGAAACCACTGTGGACAGAAAGAAACAGAACATGAAGCACAGTGGAAGTACCACTTTTGACAGGTTGTCAACACAGTCCAACTGATGTTCTAGCACCATCGTTAGCTGGAGACCTCTCAGCACCATTAAAGAGACCCAGGTACTGCTCAGACAGTGGTCTGCAGTGCTGAGGGCTACCACCCAGCCACATTGCAGATGACAGCAGCAGTGGTGAAGCAGAGACCCCAAGAAGTTACTGCTACAAAGAAATATTTCAATAAAGGATCACTTGACAAGAGAAGAAAAAGAAACACAAGTCAAAATACTAAACTTCCTGTATCTACTATGTTAGGCAGCTAAAATTAAAAATACTGACAGTACACTGGGTTGACAAGAGTATGGAAAAACCGAATTCTTAAGAACTTATGACAACATAAACTGATATGAAGTTTCTAGTAGTTAGTTTGGCATCGAATGTAAAATATCCATTAAGAAAATAACCAGACAATTAATATATAAAGGGCATTCTTTGCAGAGTCATTTATAATTGAACAACAAGTCCATCAATAGGATATTATTGAATATGTCACAATCGATCCATGTACAGGGACTCCTATGGAGACCTAATTATGGAGACCTGTGCTTCTGAAATTTACAAGGATATTCATGATATGTCAAGTGGAAAAAGCAGATTACAAAACGATTCTACCTTCTAATTATTTCTCGAATCAAGCCCCTCTTTCTCCTCATACCTTTTATCTAACAAGCTAATATCCTCTCTTTCTAACTCCCACCTCCTCCTGTTTTGGCTTCCTCCTGTGGATTTTATACACTGCAGCCATGGGATTAGTTTCACAGTGCTAATATTGGCATATCTTACTTCTTGCTGAACAAAGGGAGCTGGCTGATCTGGAACCTGCTTTCTTCTTCTGCTGTCTCCCACTTGCTCTGGGTACCCCAGCCCCATAGGTTTCTTTCGGTTCTTCGGTTGCCTTTGAGCCACTCAAAAATTGGTCCTTTGCACTTATTCTCCCTCTGAAAGCTTCCTGCATACCAGCCCCCTCCCACCTGGACAATGTGCCCGTTCATGCCCCTGCACCACCCAGCGTTCAGCACAGATGCTGTTTCCTCCAGAAAGCCTTCCCTGTGCACACTCCCCAAGTTTTGACTCCCCCTTTATACACTGTCATGGCTCTCTTTTGTTTCCCTTGATCATCTCACAGCTTGAAAGTACGTATCTGTGGATGATGTTACTACAATCCACGACCCTCCACAGGCTGAGGGCAAACACATGTCCATTTTCTTCATCATTATATGTCCCTGAACAATTTCAACACAGTTGAAAGGCTGGTGTGTATCAAGTACCCACATTTCTTATAAGTGAAAGAAAGGAGAGCAAAAATGAAGGGGAGAATATGGATTTGGGCCTTTGTTTTATGAAGGGCAAAATGAAAATGAAGTGTTAAAATAGCTTCTTGATTATTGTAACAAATTATCCATCACAGATTTTAAACCATTAAAGTAGTAAACAGACAACCTCACAAATAAGATACTTAGACTGCAAAGAGGCATATGAAAAACTACTCTATGTCATATGAAATCAGGAAGATACAAGTGTAAACAGTGAATACAGCATCCAGTAAAATGGCCAAAATTGAGGGGCCTCCCTGGTGGCGCAGTGGGTTGAGCGCCACACTTGGAAGCATCCGCAGCACAGCAGCATGAGTTTGATCCCCGGCCAGGGAGGGGACCCACATGACGCAGCAGACCTCTCCTGCCTCGCCTGCTGCTCCCCTCAGCAGTGTATTTCAGTCGATCTTCCTGTTCTGCTCCCCACTCTGTCTCTGGTGAATCCTCTCACCTCCCACGACTCTGGCCTGTACCCCAGCTCTTGTATGCATGAATACATAAATCTTTAAAAATGTCAAATATAATTAATTAAATTAATTAAAAGAAATTAAAAAAACATAAAATTGCTATTAGCTAAAAAAAAGTAAAAAAAAAAAAAGGAAAAGAAATGGTCAAAATTGGGAACACATCATCACCAAATGTTAAGGAGGTGAAGCAATAGGAATGCTCACCTATTGCTGGTGGGAATGCAAAATGGTGCTGTTCCACTGGAGGACAGCCTGGTGGTTCTTACAAGACCAAACTATAATCCTACCATAAAATCCAGCAGTTGTCCCCCCTGGTGTTTACCCAAAGGAGCAGAAAACCTATGTCCACACAGAAACCTGCCCATCGTGTTGACAGCAGCCCTCCCCGTGAGTGCAAAACATGGAGGCAGCCCAGACGCCCTTCGGCAGGTAGATGGATAAACTGTGGTACTTCCAGACAATGAAATGGTATTCAGAGTCTAAAATAAATGAGCTATCAAACCATGAAAAGATAAGCAGGAAATGTCAATGCATCTTAGCTAGTGAAAGAAGACAACCTGTAAAGGCTACATACTGTATGGCTGCAAGTGTATGACAAAAGGAAGAACTATGGACAGTAAATAGATGAAGGATTTCCAAGGGCTGGAGGGAGGGAGGTGGAGATGAATAGGCAAAACACATAGGGTATTTATAACAGTAAAACTACTCCATATATAATATAAATATGGATAAATACCACTGCACGTTTGTCCCAACCCATACAGCTACAGTACCGGCAGTGAACTATAACACTGACTATGGTCTTTGGATGATAATGATGTGAGTGGAGCTTCATATGTTGTGACACAGATCCCACTTTTGTGGAGGATGCTGACAAGAGAGGAGGCTGTGCACTCAGGGTCCAGGAGATATATGGAAATCTCTGAATTTTGCTATGAACCTAAAATTCCTTTAAAAATAAGGTGGATTTAAAAAGTAGAAACCTATCTTTTTCTGCCGCTCCTCACTGCCATGAAAAGGGGACAGAGTCATCTTCCAGAGGCAGCATCACCGTCTGGTCGGGGTTATAGGAGCTCAGGAAGCCTGAGGCCGAGAGCCAGACCCACCTCCTATCCAGCATCCTGATTTCCTAAATGTTGCCACTGATGAAGGCAGTTCTATTTTCCATTTGCCATTTCCATGACATTTGCATATAATAAGTCAGGAAATCTTTATTGAACTGATGATTCCAGACTTCTACTTCTCATTTTCTCTTGCCATGGCTCCACTTTCTTGAGAGTCATTTCACTATAAATCCAATAGTAGAGGACTAGTTTCCTCTTCAGCTTCTCTCTTTTTCCTAGGATTCCCACATTAGACACAATGCCCACCAAATCTACCCAGGAAACTCAATGCACCACCAATTTTGCTCCGTACTATATCAGGTTTCATTCCTTGGCTTCCAACTCGATATTGTATTTTTAAAATTTGGAATTGCATTGTTAATAATCAATGTTTAACTGTCAGTGGAGTGAAGAATCTGGGCATGTAAATAAAACCCAGGCATTTCCACCAGCTAGACTAGTCTGATCTCATTTAACAAGATGAAAGCTATTGATGGAGAAGACTAGTGGTTCAAGGTGGCTAATGGCTTTATTTTTAAAGGATTCAAGAAACTTACTGTGAATGTTGGCATCAAATACATATTGTATAAATTGTGTGTAACTGTAGGCAGATTGGCACCTGTGGGTAGTGGGTGGTTGAAGATTTAGAGTCAATATTTAGTCAACAGCTCAGTCATTTTGTCTAGATATAAATGTCTGTGACTTCTTTCAAACACTATTTCTACTATGCTCACAAGCTCATGTCATCTTTTTCCTGACCAGTTACATAGAAATGATCTTTTAAATAATGCCTTTCAAAGACAGTTGACATAGTAGGAAATAGGTCTGCGCATGTGTTTATGTGCATAGTATAATTGAAAGAACAAACGTCAAGACCTTCAGGTCACACAACATTTCTGAAAATTAGACTCCTTACTGTATAAAAGGCCCCACTCCTCTTCTTAAATAATCTTTTAATTTATGTAACAGCCTGCTTGCATCTAATCAATACAATTTATCATCTCCTACTGATGTTTTAGTTATCTGAATTTTTCCTACTTTACTTCTTCCAATTCCCAGTCTTCCAACTTCCAACTCGAAGTCACAGGTTTTACTTCGTTCATCTGTATGTATGTTCCCTGCTATCCCTAGTACAGGGATTTGAATGCCAGGTGCTCTTAACAGGTATTAAATTGAATGGTAGAGGCCGGGAGAGATCAGAGCCCTTGAAACCCCCTGTTAGGGGGTGAATGTGTTCTTCCAAAATCCATATGTTGAAGTCCTAACCCCCAGCACCTCAGAAGTAGGGTTTAGTTTCTGAATGCAATTAATTAAGATGATGTCATTTAGAGAAGGGGAGACTCTAGTCTAAAATGACTGGCTCCTGATAGAAGGGAAGATGTGAACAGACACATCCAGGAAAAAAATGAGCAGAAACAGGCAGAGGTCAGGGTGATGATCCTACCCTTCAAAAATGCCAAAGGTGGCCAACAGCACGCCATGAACCAGGGGAGAGGCACATCCTTCCTCACAGCCCCCAGAAGGAACCAGCTTTGCCAATACCTTGATGTTGCACATCTAGCCTCCAGAACGAGACAATAAATTCCTGTCTTTAAAAATCACCTACTATGGGCCTCCCTGGTGGTGCAGTGGGTTAAGCAACGCACTATGAAGCAAACTGCAGCCACTGCAGCAAGAGTTCGATCCCTGCTGCCGGCCAGGGAGGGGACCCACATGGTGCAGCAGACCTCTCCTGCTGTGCCTGCTGCTCCCCTCAGCAGTGTACTTCCATTGATCTGCCTGTTCTGCTCCCTGCTCTGTCTGTGGTGAATCCTCTCACCCCCCCCCCCCACACCTCTGGCCTGTACCCCAGTGCTTGTATGCATAAATAAATAAATCTTTTAAAAAATCACCTAGTGTACAGTTCTTTGTTATGAAAACCGTAGCAAGCAGGCACACCCACTGTATAACCACTGGCAATTACCATTGGCAAGTAGCAAAACAAATCCCTTGAGGCCCTCTAGGTATTCACCACAGTGGCTATCAAGCTCACATGTCCATTATTACCAGTAGCCTCATGCCCACACTGTCTACGCATCTGCCCGCCCCCCTCGCCCTGCCTATCCATCCACTCTTCCATGGGTCTCGAAGACTTCTAGAATATTTAACCTTTTTGACCTTACTTTTTTTGCACCTTTCACCTTCTTGCCTTACTGGAAACAAAGCGCTTCCCCAGAGGGAAACTGCTGCCTGAAACCATCTTGGAAATTGTTGGTCATCCACACTGCTCTTTCTAAAGGTCAAGAGTCCAAGTTGCCCACCTTGGGCAAGCATATCCCAACCTCATCATCTCCACAGCCTGTACCATCTTCAACTCCTGAAGTGAAAAAGACCCCATGCTCTGGTTACACTTCCAGTCTGTTCTGTTCACTTGTTCAAGTTCCCTCATTATAAAAGTCCCATCACCCCCGACTTCCAATCCATAGACGCCATCCTCAGTGTTTGCCCATCCACTCCCGTCTTCATCTGCTCCAAGCAGGCCTTCTCCCTCTGATGCTTCTCCACCAGGCTAGCAGTTCTAGAGAAAATGAAAAAACTTCAAACTGGTACATTGAGTTTGATATTGTCAACTACCTCCCCCTCCCATGAGTCATACACATGACAGTAAGTTGTTCCTTTTATTATTTTTTTAAATATTTATTTATTTATGCATTCAACAGCTGGGGTACAGGCCATAGTCATGGGAGGTGAGAGGATTCACCAGAAACAGAGTGGGGAGCAGAACAGCCAGATGAACCAAAATACACTGCTGAGGGGAGCAGTGCATGAGACAGGCAAGGTCTGCTGTGCCCTGGGGGTCCCGTCCCTAGTCAGGGATTGAACTCGTGCTACTGTGCCCTGGATGCTTCACGTTCACGTGGTTGTCTCTGATTGCTGATTCCCTGCCCCCACCCCCAAATCACTAGTCCTGATCATCTGTGTCTCTTTCAAGCCTAACCTCCACTCTCAGGTTCCTTCCTGAGACCTCCCAAACACCCTTTACGTCTTCATTGCCAGATGTGGGATCGATTTATGGAGCTAGTCTATGATAATCTTCATTCATTTATAAAGCAAAACAAAAATTTTAAAAGAGAGAGAACACAAATTCTTCCAGGAATCTTAGAGACCACCCCTCTGAGAATGTGAGCTGGCCTTGCAGTGAGGCCTGACTCCCACCTCTCTCCAGTGTGTGTGTGTGTGTGTGTGTGTGTGTGTGTGTGTACAGGTGGAAGTGTGCTTCACTAGCAAATCAGGAGCAAACATTGCTGAAAGAATGTCTGATTAACTTTCATCTTGATGGCTGTTTCCAAGACTAAAGCACAGCATTGTCACTACAGCAGGGGCTGCTAAGATTGCCCTTTATTTTCCTGACAGAGTTATCATTAGTTCATTTGGAAAGGCCAAAATCCAAGTTAGAAGACACGAAAATCATTTTCAAAACTCTCCTTTCCTAGGTGTACTTTCGAAATTCAGTAAGTTAATCTACTGAAAATTAAAAGTAACTTAAAGAAAAAAAAACAAAACCTCTAAGGATATCTTCACCTACTCACCTACTCTCTCTTCTGAAGAACACCTTTTTTGTGCCCAGAGGGTTTGTTTAGAAGACTCTCTGATACTTTTTCAAACTTTACCTCATCATGATTTCCAAAATCAACAGTGACTCCTACGAGCGACATTTCTGCTCTGCCCCCAGGGTACTGGAGTCACGTCCAAGCCACCTCGCTGCAATCCCAAGCTGGGGGTGGGGGGTCAATCCAGTGTGCACATTTGCCATGGGACAGAGTGTGCCAAGCCTGGAAGCTATGTCCATGCATCACAAGTTGGTGCCTTGGTGCACAAATTCAGATGTACTAGAAAATAAGCCTCATTTTTCTATTCTTCCACTTTATCCTATCCACTTTAACCAGTTAATCCTCAGCATTTCCTTCTTTTCACTTTGCTTGGGGTTACCCCAGCTTTCTGGGAAGAGGAGAGGGTTTTCACTGCTGAGAAACACTGCTGAGGGCATTTGCCATCAGTCACAAAAGTTTCCCCAAAACGTCCCTTATGGCTGTCCACATGACCCCATTAAGCTTGACTTCTCTCAACTGCTGGTGGCTTGGCTTCGGCACCATGCTGGACACCAGTCTCTATGAGGGCATCCATCACCCTGTGGCGTAGATCTAACACACTGAGAATTACCCTGGCTGGAGAAGGCATTGCTGCTTCCCTCAGCATCAATTTGGGACACAAGAAACAGACCAGCTTGATCTCAGCATCTTAGAGTTTCTCAGTGCCCTCTAGAACTTTCTCTGGGACCCACCTCCACCTCTGCCCCCCTTGCTTCCTCTTCATCTAGTTACTCATCCCTATCCACACACCCTCTATTCCAAAAAATAGTTTTCTCTTCTAGGAGAATCATTGTCTCTATCTCATAAAGTCTTGTTAGAATCCTCACACGGGCTCACGCCCTGAGGCGAAAAGCACAGCACTGCCTGTTCCAGCCTGCTGACCCTGTTGAGTTTCTTAAGACCTTGACCTTCCCTTGACCTGTATGTTCTCTCAGCCCTCCCCTTGGCTGCTCCTTCCGGCCCTTCTTGACTCAGTTTAAATGCCACTTCCTCAATGTAGCCTTTTCTGATCACCCAATCCAGCCACGTGTCTTCCTCCACCACTGTTTGTTCCCTCCACACCCCTGTCACCGCTCATTATTTTTTGTTTCACTCATATTCACCTGTTTTTTGTCTGTACCCCCTCTCTGGAATGTGAGCCCAGGAAAGTAGAGACCCTATCTGTCTTGGGGTTAACAGCACAGACTTTGACGCCAACCTGCCTGGCTGACTCTGACTCTCAACTCTGCTGCTGACTAGCTATGCAATCTTGGGCAAGTTACCCAAAAAAAACAAAAACAAACTCTCTGTGACTCAATTTCCTCATCTGTAAAATAAGGGAAACATACCTCACAGAGCTGTTCTCACAATTAAACAACTCAGGGGCCTCCCTGGCGGCACAGCAGATTGAGTGCTGTACTATGAAGCATCCGCGGCACAGCAATGCGAGTTCAATCCCCAGCCAGGGAGGGGACCCACAGGGCGCAGCAGACCTCTCCTATCTCCCCCACTGCTCCCCTCAGCAGTGTTTCAGTCGATCTGCCTCGTCTGCTCCCCACTCTGTCTCTGGTGAATCCTCTCATCTCCCCTGACTCTGGCCTGTCCCAACTCTTGTATGCATAAATAAACAAATCTTAAAAAAAAAAACAAGTCAATACCTGGCACATAGTGAGTGTGATCTAGTGTTTATAGACCAAGTACTGAGCACTTGGTATAATGACTGGATCATAGGGATACTCAAAACATTTGCTAAATGCAGATATTAATAAAATAATGAGTGAATGATGGATGAAAAATAAATGAATAGTAAACAGATTAATACTCCAAATCCAAATATATATACAATCTCACACCTATGACTCACTTGCTGAAGCACAGTACAAGATCAAGATCATCCATTTGAACCCTAAAAAGGGCAGCATAGTTTATTTTTCCACAGGAAGTAACTATATCTCTAAGCCTGTGTAGCTATCTAGCAATTGAATAGTGCTGTTCTCAGCTGGAATGAATAAGAAAGGCTAACTGATTCAATATTTTGTATGTCACAATTAGTATACAAATTATACATAGGGCATGCCTTATTTACTGTAGCTCCTAGTTTCTATAAATAATAATTCCTATAAAAGTGTCATTTTTCCAACAATAATCTCAGAACTTGAAAAGAAAAGAATAATGTTAATTTATTCTGATCTCCTTAAAATTCTTTACTTATGTATATAATTATCTATTTATACCTACTTGCCCATATATCTGGTTATGGGAATTAAAACTTGAGTCAAGTATTTGACTCAAGGAAAAGTCCAAATGCTTGTCTAGAAACAAAATAAAACAGGAAAGGAAAAATTCATTTAAGAAGATGTAAAGAGGATTCTTAAAGATGAGTGATCGTTATGAATATGAGATTACCCACCAGCACACAAAGCATGAGTGCTTTTGTTTTGTTGTTTGCTTTGTGTGCTCCTCTCTTTCCCTCTGTCCAGTAGGGTCACTATAAAACAGATCCTTGACATAGAAAGTTGGTCTAGCACTGCCCATTAGAAAGGAGGTTACCCTGACATTAAGAAGCAGAAATGAGGCTGTGCTTCCATTGAGAAGATCCAGCCTGTGAAAGTATGTTCTGGTGACTGACCAGCACTCGTCACCTGGGAGGAGAGAATGGCCCCCAACTCTCTGATGAGGGAAAAAATTACTCGTTCCCCAGACTCGATCTTTTACGTGCTCTTTGAGAGCAGAACTATTGTGGGTATATGCGGATCCTTAATCTGTTTACACAGCACACTTGAAATTTGGTTACTCATGGGCAATAGGAAACTATTATCCACACAACTAATGGAATAAAGACATAAGATAAACACATTTCCCTGTCAGATCCTGGCCCTAAAATCATTCAATCTTCACTACTAATTCAAGTCAAGCTCTCAGCTGGAGTCCCCCTAGAATGGACCCTGTGGCGTATAACCATGGAGAAGGTCTCTGGAATAAAGAGACCTAAGGGCAAAATGTTCTGTAATCCATTACTAACTTTGTGAAACAATCAAGGGGTCTAACTTCCTATATTTACCTCTCTTTTCTACTATTCTGGGGTTTTCTATCCTAATTTTAAAATCTCTATGGCTATAAGGCCATATATAGAAACACTGTCTCCCAGAACCACTCAATTTTGTGCCAATCTCATGATTCATTTTATATAGACAGTTCAATCTAGCATTTCCTCTCCAGCCTAAAATTTCATCATGTTTTGTTCAACTCACTGGATCAAAAATATATTGCCATATCATTTTTCCCACTGGAAAACATACTTAGTATCATTATTTTTTTCCCATGAAAATCAGTGCTTATCCTTTCCAGCCTACTCCTCATCTCTCCTAACCCATGCCTCTCTCCACCTCTGCCTAAAATTGCTCATCATTCAAATAAACTGATATATTGGAATAGAAAAAAAAATTGGTTTCAGCCTTAAGGATCAATTTATGATAATCTTAAATAAGCCTCTTTTTAATTGATGAGTCTACTGCAAATTGCATACTTCAGTTTACTCTGTAAGGAATACAATTAAATGGAGGCAAAGCTGGTTATGACTCATGTATAATGAAATGAAAACAGTATCATCATTAAACACCAAATAAAGCCATTGATTCCGTGTATTATTCTGTCAGTTTTAATTGAATTGCATTTCCCCCTTTCAGTTCTTAATTATGCAGTTCGTGCTGAATCTTTATTTTTATGCACAGAATGGGATAATGTTCTCTTCCTTCTTACCTTAGTGTCTAAAAATATAAGTCTTTTGAGAACAGAAAAGTCTTTGTTGGTCTTAATTAAAGCAAAACACCTGCTTTTATCCTGGGAGCTGAATGTGCTGCTGCACTATGTAACTGTCACCAAGTGAGGGGACAATAGGACTATATGTCAATCTTCCTGAACTGTGGTCTCAACCTTTCCAAATTCTATCAGAAGAGGGAAAACCATGACATCACACTACCCAGCAAAGAAGATCCAGGAGGCCTCTCGAAACTGCTAATGAGCATTAACTCTGTCTAGACTGCCGAGTCTAGACAGTAGAAGGAGCAGTAGATAGAGTTTAGCACGGGGGTAGGTATGATTAGAGACATAACCATCTAAGAATTCATTCTTTCCTGTGGTTAATTTGTGAAAGACATGAAAGCAAAAGCAAGACTCTCCCCTGATAAATATCACCTAGCAGGATTTACGTGCAAGTAAAATGAATACAGGGAGACAGCATACGTGTAGAAATCTAGATGTGAAGGAAATCCTGCTACTACAATGTAATTCCTTTCATTCAAAATAAGAAAAGGGAACAAAACCTCTACTCCTCTCTTCCCATAGATGCCGGCAATTGCGCAAGTGCTGCTTCCAGGTTACAATCTAAGACCCTAGTGAGAGGGGCCAGATCTAGAGACATCAAATGATAGAGCACAATGAGCGAGTCAGTTACCCTGGAGCATATAGTAAAGGCTACTGTTTATTTTCGGCCGGCATAGTGTCCCAACAGAAATCTAGCTTGATGAATAAATCTCAGAATTGAGAACCAAGGATGACCTGGGGTCAGTTTATGCTTCCCCAGGGACATTCAATCTGAACCGAGTAAACAAAGACACAACCACCATTTGGGAGCACAGACGACCAGGGCCTGACTCACAGGAAGAGGAAGTGGCTGCCAGTGAGACATATCTTGGGAGCTGGGGGGTTGGTTTTCTTGGGATGACAACATCTGACCGCCATGGAAGAGCTGGCACCCTGGAATGTCTCCTCGCTCTGACATATCACACTCCGCCACCCACGCAGCTGCAGCTCCAGCATCCATGCTAATAGAGAAAGCTGTCTTGGAATGAGAAGCAGCACTCATCATTCTTGTACTCATTTTAACCATGTTGAAACTCATCTGCCAATATGTCCTTGCACAATGCAAAGCATCCTAATAAGCTCATCCCAAGTCCATCTTCTTTTTATTCCCCATCTTCCATTTGATTAAAGAGAAAGGAAATTGTCCAAGAATTGAAAAGGGAGAATATAGAATGGTGGAAGGCAACTGACATTTATTGGATTATTTTTATGTTACAGGCACTATTTGTTTTTTTTTTCCCATCAGTAACCATTTGAATTGTTGGTTCTCATTTTATGTTTTACATCAGTGATCAGGTTTTTTGTTTGTTTGTTTTTGCTTTTTTTTTTACCATAACTTTATGAATGGGATACAGGGAAATAAAGTAATAAGATTTAGATACTGGTCAACTAAGAGTTAAATGTAAATGTAGGGATGTGGTTCTACATATTTTATAATATTCCTGACTCAGATTCTACAGTAATAGGTAGCTGGTAAGCCTATAAATAATGTTGATTTTCTGTGTTCACTGTTCCTAATGTTGCAAACTAATGCTTTTGCCATGGTGACATCTATTTCAAATCAATTTCCTGAAAATGTCTTTCACAACTATATTGTGTTCATTAATAAATTAAAACACAGCATATCTGGGCAATGTATTTTTTTGTTCCACTCAAATTCTCAGCAATCCAAAAAGATTATGAAGGAGATAAAATCGTGTACAGAGACTCTCCTTCAGAAAGGTTTATGAAATTATTCTTTCTCTATTCAAAATGGGAAATCATGAAACAAGGAGATTATAACAAATCCGTGGCATAAATTCACATGAAGACTGCCTGCCAACATTTTAATTAAGGAGAATAGGTTGGCTTATCGAATGTAATTGAGAGAAATTGACCAAAGGTTGGTTTGTCTAAGAGACAGTCGATGGAAAATGATGTTCTAGACACACCCTCTCTCATATTTATCCTGCAGCCTTTGCAAAGAAACATTCTCATTTTGCCTTCTAAGAGGTGAAACAGTTAACACATGAGGCTAGATCTGACCAGGTTCTATGGTAGCATAGTTCATTCTGGTACAAAAGAACTTTTGGAAGGTAGACACCAAAGGAATTCCATGCCAGAGGAGGGTTCACGCTTTACCCTGGCTGTAACTTGGGTCTCAACCAATGCTCTGATAAGATTTGCTGAACATCTTCTGAATGCCAAACAATTTAGATTTACCCTGGCAGCACACAGGAATAACTTCCTGAAATGACATATATTCAAGAAAAGAAATGGAAATTGACTGACAAAAATAATCCATGAAGTACGTCCCTTGATTCCTTAATATCATGCTCTTTATGAGCCAGATTTTCTCATGGTCCCAACTACTCCCTGACTGTAAATTTAACACCATATGAATAATTTGCTGGAACTATTCTAGTGATGTAAGGTTAGTGTTTAACTATTAACCGAAAATAGGATTCCAGGTACAATGTTCAGGCAGAGTACCATTAGGGGGTCATTTAGCAAATTCTGTTTAAGTCTTATCATAAAGAAATAACCTAAGTGCTGGAGGAATCTCAGCCAATGAAAAAATTGATGTGAAAAGAATCTCTCCCATGGGCTGCGGTATTTTATGTTTCAATATTAAAACTTGAACATTTTTTGCAACAGAAAAGTTATTCTTAGTTGTTGGCAGAGTAAATCCATGTTATCCTGAATTCTGAAGCAGTTCAGCTGAATCTAATTAGAACATCTGCAGATTTATGCAGCTTTCTGTACATTAAAGTCCCTGCCCTTATGAAATAAATATTTCTCCTCAATCCTTTATTTTTATCCATCTCAGTGTTAATCAGACTAATATGGTATAAATTTTAACAACCACGTTTATGATCTTAGGATGAATAGTGCAATACAAGTCTAAAATACCAAGACCTTATAAATAGTGATTGCACTGAGATCCAGTGCAATCCTACTAGCCATCAATTTGGGGTTAGAGGAAGGAAAACCATTATGAACTCAGTCATTTTCTCCTTGTTTTTAGTTTTTCAGGGTTTTTCAAGGTTATCCACGGATTCCTGGGATATAAAACAGGATTGCTCTGGTTTTTGAGAAACTTCTTTGTTATCATGTAGACAATTAGACAAAAAAGGGTCAATTTGTTTTTGCCACTTAGATAAATTACTCATAGTCGCGTTGAAAATGAATAGTTTTCAAGGGTTAGCTTTTACATACTCTAGCCCTCTTGACAAGCAAGTCCACCATCTTTCTTGGGTAAAAATACACCTTAGAAGGTATACTTCATGTAAGAACTGCTTTTATCTTAACCAGTCTTCAGATTAGGCTCACTTCAAATCAATGCATAATTTCTACCTCAGTCTTATAACACCGCAAGGTGTTACCAACTGGTCTTAAATTTTCTCAAACTGAAAAGTAGCAGTGTGAGAAGCAGCCTAATTCTAGAGTCAGGGAGCCATCTTGAAATCCAGTTTTATTACTGACCAGAGGCGAGAGATTAGGTAGCAATCAAACTATCTTGAAGCTTCAATTCTTGGATAAGTAGAAATAATATTTACTTTGGTACAAGAATTAAGTAATGTGCATAACTAGTATATGCTCAGTAAATAAGAGCTGAAATATGGAAATGTGGTCCTAGAAAAAAAGAGTATGTAAAAATGCATTGTACAAATATGAAGGATGATGCAATAAATACGAGTATGTAAAAAGAAACCTATTTTGGCAATTAAAAAATATATAAAGCATCTGTTTAGCTTTTAAAGGAAGACATTGTCCCTTTCCAAAAGGTAGTTACAGTAAATTCCATCAGTTTCTTCTAGCCAGGCCACACTTGAAGTCACGATTCTCAACATGCTGGGCCTAGCTGAGCTGCAAAGCATCACCACCAAATCAGAAACTTTGAGCCTGAGACCCAGCAACGTGAGGCAAACAAGCCCTTATCAGTGCAAGCTCCAGGTCAAGAAACACTGCTCCTGAGGCCCCTCAGGTTTCCTCTAGGAGGATGTGCAGTTTCCTAGCGGGTTCGCTGAATGATCTGAATCTCCACTTCCTCCCTCTTGGCATTCCTCTCCCGCTCTTTATTCAGGACTAATTGATGTTCATGCTGGCCAATTAGTCAATGCTACAATTCAAATGGCCCCAGCTGTATCCAGAATTAACATGAAAGCTTTCCTAAAATATTTGAGTGGAAACATTTTTTAAAACATTGCAGATTTTCCTATTTGAAGAACACACATTTGGATCTGTTTTTATTCAAGTATGAAGGTATAGTTCTGTGTTTCATTCATACATTGCTTCCCCTATATAATTAATTTATGTTCATTAAGTACAAACACTCTTAAAACTAGCTTGATATTTCTACAAATTGAAAAGGATTACTGGAGCTTCAGTGATGGGTGGGGTGTAGTGACATACATCTGGGAATATGTGGACCTACAGCCCTAGATCACTGTGTTGTAAACCGAAGTTACCTCAAGAAAAAAAAAAAAAAAAAAAAAAAAAACTTCTACAAATTGAAAAGGAATGTGATAAAAGCAGATGTATATCATCACTATAGAACTTTCTAACCTGCTGATCATACCCATCTTAGTCATTCATTTGTTTGTATTTGTGCATTCCACAAATATTCATTGAGCACCTCTTAGGTGTGAGACACTGTTTGAGGTACAGAGCATTCAACTGTGAACAAGACAGACTGTTTGGAGATGGAAGAGAATCTCTTTCTCCCATATTCTTCCTCCTGGGTCTCTTCCTCTTGGAGTCTGCACTCAAGTGGAGAGAAATACTATAAAGAAGCTAACAAATCAATAAATATAACACTTACAGATAGCTAAGTACTCTGCAAGATATAGACAAGATGACATGATAGTGGGTCCCTGGCTTGCGTAGACAGGCTGTTCTAAGAGCCATAGAGAAGGGCCTCTTTAGGAAGAGTATATCTTCCTAATGTGCAGTCTTGAAGGATGAAAGGAGCTGCCTATCTAAAGAGGTGGAGGACTTGACCTCTTGGCATTTTTCAAGACATGAGAGAAAGTCATAGTGATTCAATGGAGAAGAGTACTGGGAAGTATAGTTAAAAACAAAATATTCTCCCACTCCTGGAAACCTCCCCACAAATGTAGGAGAGAAAGAACACAGTTACTGAATACACATTAAACCAGAATGTGACACTCATTACAATCTGCTAAGAGACTGAAAAGACTGAACAACAGCCCACCCTTTTATATAATCAAGTACACACAACCCATTACATACATGCTCTTGAAATAAACAACAGGTAGGCATGCGTGGGGACTTGAAATCACCATGTGCCACACACAGTTCTTATTTACTTAGTAGTCGGGGTGACCAACTGTGTTAGCTAATTGGCTTTATCCAAGGAAAAATGTCAAGGGGTAGTTTTGTAAGTTAGAGCAAGGCACAGAAACTGGGAGATGAGGTTCTGTCATCCTTGATGATGACATTTCTAAGAGCTAGTTTCCTGGTCCTTGAATATTCCCGAGTCCTAACATTGGCAAGAGTCTGTTTAGCTTTTTTAAAAGATTTACATCAAATAAGACATTGCAAGAACTTACAATTACAAGTTTTCTAAAGTAAATGCTCTAAGAATAGGGAGTGGGAGGAAGTCTCTTCCCCTATTTTCACCAGAAAGAATTAAGCTTCTTGTTATTCATTTTATTCACCCTTAGAAGCAGCATGAATTAAACACAAGGGACTAGACTGTTTAGGGTCTTAGAAGAGTTTGCATTTTATTCTCAGAAAAATGAAAACCTCTTGAGGATTTTTGACATGATGTATTTATAGCTTTAACAAGACTTTAACCCCCTTGGTGTGATGTACCAAGAAAGGCATGGTATCACTTTCCTGATAATTCTTGCCCAGAATGTATAACCTCAATCTGATTAGAGAAAACAACAAACTAGAATTAAGGGATGGCCTTTGTTATTTCTATGTCCAAGCTCTAATCTCTTAGCCTGATTTATTTTATTTTTTTATTTTTTTAAAAGATTTATTTATTTATGCATACAAGCACTGGGGTACAGGCCAGAGGTGGGGGTGGTGGTGAGAGGATTCACCACAGAGAGCGGGGAGCAGAACAGGCAGATCAACTGAAGCACACTGCTGAGGGGAGCAGTGGGCACAGCAGGAGAGGTCTGCTGCGCCATGTGGGTCCCCTCCCTGGCCGGCAGCAGGGATCGAACTCTTGCTGCAGTGGCTGTGGTTTGCTTCACAGTGCGTTGCTTAACCCACTGTGCCACCAGGGAGACCCCATCTTACCCTGATTTATTTTAATCAGTCCCCTAACCCTACCACTTCTATCCCCTCCCCATGCCCAGTTTGGCACTCAGTAGCTTAACTGGCCTTCAAGTTGACTGATACTGAGTAGTATTCCATCGTGAATACTACTCAGCAATCAGAAATGAAAAACTAGACTCATTCATGGGAACATGGATGGATCTGGAGGGGATTATGCTCAGCGAAGCAAGTCAGAAGGCA
>JAGFMF010011492.1:1590101-1625448 GCA_019455555.1 Galemys pyrenaicus | reverse complement strand
TTCTGACTTGCTTCGCTGAGCATAATCCCCTCCAGATCCATCCATGTTCCCATGAATGAGTCTAGTTTTTCATTTCTGATTGCTGAGTAGTATTCCATTATGTTATGTACCACAGCTTCCCGATCCACTCATCTGTTTTTGGGCATTTAGGTAGAGTGTTTTTATCCCTCTTCCTTTCAAGTCCCAACTACCTAAAATGAAATGCTCTATATTTTCTACAACTAAATATAAAATGTTTTCATTTCATCTGCAAAGCACCCATAATATACCCACATACTCACAACTGTAATTCCTTATGGGTGGTAGGATCTATATAACATAAGCTGTGAAGTTCACATTCTGCTCTCAATTTCAACACCAGGGGTTTTAAAAGTAGCATGAATAAAATGCACCAACCCAGGCCTTAGGATACACTCATTCTACAAACATGTTTATTTTCTAATGTTTTAACCAAAGAATAAATTCATGTTCCAATTGCTATCTTTAAAAATATTCACATTTCAATATGAAAGCTCAGCTACAATGAAAAAAGAATGTAAGAAAAATTTAAAGTTATAAGCTTGTGAGGCCATGCAGAAAAACTCCTAAAAGCTGTGACCATCAGAGAGTTTCTCTCTGAATGGCTCTTTTATTCCAATGAGTTGGCACAGTGAAAGATTCTTGGCATTGTTCTGACATCACACCAGGGTGAAAACACATAGTTCTTTTGACATCAATACAATGTACTACAAAATATTTTTTTATTTCCTCTGTAGGTGTTCTGAAAGGACCCCATTGGTGAAATTTTTTACAAAATTCTGCAGGAAAATCCCTGCAATGAATACAGCACAAAGGCATTTCAATTTCCTAGGAAAAACTGAAGTCTCCTTATAAATGTGACAGTGACATGAAGCATCCAAACAGAAGTTTCAAAGGGAACATATAAAACACCTTCCCTGAGTCATAGTTCATTATGCGCACTCCATACATCTTAGGATAATGCAGTGTACTTAAGAAAATTAATTTTGCCGGAAACTTGTTTACTATAAACCTCAGCAAATCAAGAGAAACTAATTTTGATTCAGACATGGTTTTATCTCTCACTCGGCTCTGGTGTTCTCATGCCTGCTGATCTTAATCAAAACCATCTTTATTTGAATTCTTATAAGTGAGTCTTCTTGTGGACAACATACAGTCTCCATCAGATTCCAGGAACTAACATATACAATATTATCAAATATTAGGTACTGATATGAGTGCTAATAGGATAATATGGGATAAAATTAAACCAGTAAGAAATGGGATAACGAGATGAATGCAAAGTTTGGATTCCAGTAGGTTTTGGGTACTGAGTATTCAAAAGTGAAGAGGGCTCACAATCAGTTTACATGCAGCTTGACTCAGAAGCTGAGAGCACAAAGGAAGCTATTCAGCAAAACTGAGTCACCTCAGAGATGTGTGCTAGACTTGTGACCCTCACAACGAGTCCAACAGTGTCCTCCCATGGTAGTTCTCCAATGGGAATTGGGGTATGTAGTCATTTGCTAGCTTAATCAGATATTGATTATAGATAGGTATTCATTGAAAACAGTTAACACAGTGTGTTCAAAGCTATAGGGGTCACACTGTATACGAGAATCAAAATGAGTGATTTCAGATTCCGATATGCAGCGTCTGTTTCTTTCATGAGTATTGATGTAATGGCAGTCCTGTCCAAAAACATGCAGAATTTCCAGAATGAAGGTCTGAGAAAGAATCAGACCAGTCATTAATGAAAGTATTCTATGGAAAGCAATTTGAGTTTTGATTTGATTAATATCTATGATGGCCAGAGAAAAAGAGGTGAGAAAATGTTTAGAATTGGTGGTAACTGGGTAATGATATACATAACAAAATGTACCATATTAATCTTTTTTAAAAGCACAGATCAGCAGCACTAAACACCTTCTCACTGTTGAGAGAACATCATCATTACTCATCTCCAGAACCTTTCATCTTCAAACAAACTCCCCACACCCATTGAACAATAATTTCTCGTAGCAAAAAATAATAATAATAATAATATCGCTTCTCGGCCTTTTGGCTAAGATCAAGTGTAAAAAATAATAATAATAAATGGAGGGAAAATATCAATAAGTATACAAAGGCTCTTTTAGCATGTCAAAGTTAGAATAAAGAAGATTTTGATGAGATGTTCCCCAAACTATATATATATACTATATATAGTTTCATATATATATGAGATGTTCCCCAAACTATATATATATATATATATACTATATATATAGTTTCATATATATATGAAACATCTGCCGTGATTTTTGCTATTTTGTGATTCTAGCACTTTCCTTAACTAGCATTTATTAATTTGAAATATTTATCATCTAATTAGCTTGCTATTTACACTTAACCTTCAGTACACCAGGAAAAACAGTCACCACTATTTGTTATCTATGTCTAACTGACCCTTTTTCTACTTTCATATTTTAGTCACTTTCTAATAACTTAGAGAAGAATGAAGATATATAGTAAAAATCCTTAAAATTGTATAAGAATTTAAACACAACAAATCTCAATCGGTAAAATTTGGGGCACCAGCATCATAAAAGATGTAGTACTGGCATGTGGCCCTTTTGAGTCTTATCACAAAGCATGGGTGTACTGGAATCCTTCCTTCTTGAATGATAAACTGCATGAGAATGCCATATTTTCTTTTGTATCTTTAGGAATATATTGTTCACTCATCAGTTTTTGAATGTGAGAAAACTCATGTAGGACGTTGCCATCTAAACATTCATGATTTTAAATTTTGCTTATATGACTAGTTTTGCCATCATCACTCAAAAATACAGGCTGCTATCTGCCTCTTTCCATTTAGCTTTTGATTCATCTTATAATTTTGAGCCTGCTTCCTCTATTTCTCCCTTTTGCCATTTTGTGCAAAACGTATAAAGTTCTGAATTATCAACTGTTTAAAGAAAGTTTAAAACAGCACACAAAGATGCTATCTCTAGTTTATACAATATTGAAAGATAATCCACTACTTTTGCAACATAATGAAGAATGGTCATTTATATTTTACTACTATGTCATCCTTTGAGGGCTTCAAATTTAAAAGATTCCATTACTCTTGTTTTCTTATTATTTCAGTTTAGCTAAGTTGTTAATGACTGATGGATAATGATTAAGTAATTCTTAAGATGATGAACTAGCACAATATCCCAAGCCATAAAAAATAATTATAATAATAATCTCACTAAAATCTATCTCATAATGTATCTTAAATTTACAAAAGGGTTTAATGGATTTATTCAGTAATCACAAGATTGAATGAGTGTTTTTCTCTTTAAAAGAAATGGCAATTTTCTCTTTGTTCTTTGGAGGACTTGAAGGAAAAATAAAAGTCATAAGTTAAATGGGTTCAAAAAACAAGCCACAAAATTAAAATTAGATACAATGAGATTAGAGCATACCAATGAAACAAATTCATTGTAAAAGTGATTTCTGTATCATTTAGGACTGTTTTCCTTATCTACCCACCTAAAATAACACAGTTTAAACAGATAACTCTCTCATCACGAGACACCAGTCCAATCTGAGCTATGGCAGTCTCATGGTTACCAGGAACAAGTATCTTTCTAATTTTTTTGCTTCACCTTTCTTATGTGAATCCTTTGTTCTCAAGATTGCCTCATGGTCCAATACAGCTGCTTATGTTCCAGCCATCTCATCCATATGAGAAACAGGAAGGAAGAATGGGGATAGGGTAGAATGAACCTGCTTCCTTAAGGGCCCATTTGAATGGCATTTCAGCATATCTCACTAGTCAGAACTAAGACACATGAGCACACTTGGCTGCAAGGAAGGTGAAGCATTATAGTCTTAGCTAGACACACTACCCATAACAAAGAGATTTTTGTAGCAAAGAAGGGAGTAGTGGATATTGGGTATGTAACCAATAGTTTATGTGACAACTACCCAAAGTGGAAGTTTGTAAAGGCAACACAGACAAGAAAATATAAAATAATATTATTCAACTATAGAGCTTTTGAAGCTCTAAGCCCAAAAGCTTTCTCAACTGGTTAACACAGAAAATATCAAGTACTGAAAAAATGCTAACAATCTTCCCCATGATCCCATTCAAAAGCACTGATAAGAGCATTAACTATCCCCCTGCCCCTGCCATGATTTAATAATTTAGTGATTGAGCACCATTTAATACCTTATTTATGTAGCACTTAAAATCACCTCCCGAGCAACCCATGTTGTGCCTCCCACACGTTGGAAATGATTGAGTTAAAGTGAAGAAATCTTGAAAGGAGATAAAATTACAGAGATAACCCTGGGATTGGTGGCTAGAACAAGGACTTCTTAAACAGAATTTTGGAATTTACACATAAAAGATTTAGCACTCAAAAATTATCAAACCAAATAACCATAAACTTAAAAAAATGAGAATTATTTTAGAAGTAATCGTTCTCATCAAACAGGATGATTATTTTTAACCTATTGTTGGGAGCTTACTACCTAAGTTCTATTTCAACCCTTCCAATGAGGATGAAGCCAATAATTTGTGATCAGTTCCACTTTTTTTCTCATTAGATTTATTTAATTGTATTTGACAACATTTGTAGTCCCCAGAGAGTTCCCACCACCATTTCACCCATGCACCATCACCTCAGTCCCTTGTGCTCTTTATGCCCTCATCACAGTCTTTGACCCCCCCCCCTTCCCCCACCCCATGTTTCCTTTGGTCTATCTTTAACCTTTTGATCCTGTTGAGTTTGTTTGTTTGTTTATGGTTGTAATTGCCCATTTCCTTGAGCTGTCTCTTGTTTTTTTTTTTTTTTCCTTCTTTTTTTATTTTTTGTTGTAGTTGTTCTTTCACATTCCTCCTAGAAATGAAGGCATTCTATTTTTTTTCTTGCTTTCTGACTTGTTCACTGAGTATAATTCCTTCTAACTCCACCCATGTGTCTATAAATGGCCCTATATTTGATTGCTGAATAGTATTCCATTGTGTATATGCACCACATCTTCTTGATCCACTTATCTACTTTTGGGCATTTGGGTTGTTTCCAGGTTTTACCAATTATAAATAGTGCTGCAATAAACATGGGGGTACAGGTGCTCTTTTGAATCATGTTTTTGTGTCCTTTAGGTAGATCCCTAGTTGTGGGATTGTCGGATCATATGGTAGTTCCATCTCTACTAGACCAAGGAACCTCTATACAGCCTTCTGTAGTGGATGGATTAACTTGCATTCCCACCAGCAGTGTAGCAGAGTTCCTTTTTCTCCACATCCTCGCCAACATTTATTGTTGTTGGTTTTTTTGATGTTTGCCATTCTTACCGGTATAAGGTACTTCATTGTGGTTTTAATTTGCATTTCCTTGATTATGAGAGATGTTGAGCATTTTTTCATATGCCTGTTGGCCATGTGTATGTCCTCTTTGGTGAAGTGTCTTTTAAGTTCTGCCCATTTTTTGATTGGGTCGTTTGCTTTGATTTTTCTTGAGTCTTATGAGTTCTTTGTATTTCTTTACGATCAGTCACTTGTCAGTAATATGGGGTGCAAAGATTTTTTTCCCAATCAGTGGGGAGTCTTTTCATTTTGGTTAACGTTTATTTTGCTGTACAGAAGCTTTTTAAACTTGATATAGTCCCATCTGTTTATCTTCTCTCTCATTTTTATTGCTTTGGGGGATGTATCTTCAAAGGTGTTACTGAGATGTATGTCTTGTAGTGTTTTACCTATGTCTTCTTGTATAAAAACATTTCTAATGCTGGAAAATGCTTCCTTAAACATAATTAAAATAAGCCTTCTAGTATAATTTATTCTATTTTTCTTATAGCCTATAGAAAAAGGAATTTAACCTTTTTAATGTATTAATCCTTTCAATTTTATCCTCTTTTAACATCTACTTATTATTCATCCTTCTTTAAAAAATGACTTGAATACATTTTAGTGCAAAAATTACAGTTTATACAAGAGCCCCGACTCTCCCTGAGTCCCACAGAATCATTATTGTCAGCTTGTTACAAATTATTCTAGATATTTATTTTTAATACATAGGAAATGTATTATTTTCCCCATAAATTATAAAATATGCATATTATATTCAATAGAATTCTTATTAACTTAAAATTTGATTGCTTTTGTTATGTCAGAACCTACAGATCGGACTCTTTCATTTCACTCAATGGGATACTCTATAGTTGTACCAAGGATACAACTTAACCCTAATAAGCGGTAGAGTATTTCCAACTGAGGGTAATTAATAAGACTGCTAGAATATGCACTTATAAATTTGTAGGTTACATTTGTGCAAATGCACTTGTGTATAAAATTTCTCTAAATTACCTACAAACAAATGTGTATTTTAAAAATACTGATTATGCCAAATTGACAGACAACACAACCACACCATCTCACATCTACTGACAGAATATGAGAATCTCCACTTCCTCACTTTCTCACCAGTACTAGATAGTATCAGTATTTTATTTGTAACCTATTCCAGTCTGGTCCAACCACATTTTGTTTTTGAAACCATGTACAGTATCTCTAAAATCTTTTCTTTCCAATCCTAGCTTCTGCTTCCTTCACTCATCCCTTTATAGGTCATAGCTTTCAGACCTTTCACTATCCCAGCTCATCTCCTTGAGATGCTTCAGTTTATCATTGCTCTGTTAAAATATATTTCCAAGAACTGATTATCATGGTACAAAGGTACGCTGGTCTGACATATGCACAAAATAGAACTGTTAGCTACCTTCTTCTGAACTGGTGGCTCTTTTTTTTTTTTTTTAAAGATTTATTTATTTATGCATACAAGCACTGGGGTACAGGCCAGAGGTGTGGGAGGTGAGAGGATTCACCACAGAGAGCGGGGAGCAGAACAGGCAGATCAACTGAAGTACACTGCTGAGGGGAGCAGCAGGCACAGCAGGAGAGGTCTGCTGCACCATGTGGGTCCCCTCCCTGGCCGGCAGTAGGGATTGAACTCATGCTGCAGTGGCTACGATTTGCTTCATAGTGCGTTGCTTAACCCACTGCACCACCAGGGAGGCCCTGAACTGGTGGCTCTTAATTTTCATTAAGAACCTAAGAAAAGGTATGAGCCTTTTCTCCTAAAAAAAAAAAAAACCCCAGTACATACACATGTAATATATATACAATGTTAGAGGTTTCATGAACCACAACTCAAGGTTAACCAATATTAACTCAAGGTTAATCATTATTAACCAAATCATTTATATTTTAGTGGCCATATCACAGTGTTGATTCACATTGAATTCACAATAAACTACTAATTTATATTATATATTTAACTATTGGAAAGTATTCCTTTAGCCATCTATATTTTATTTTTAATTTTGAATATAAGCGATAAATATTTGCATTGCTCTCTTAATATTTTGTCTTTTTACTATCTGCCTATTCATTCCATCAGCGCATTGTAAACTGTATGTCTTCTGTCATCTAATTTGTGAATGTCTTCATCATCTCAATGAAAAGGATTAAACAGGCATGCAACAGTCCACACATCTTCTCCCTAGAGGCACTGTATTTTCAACAAAATTTTCTGAGTGACCCCTGTGGGTCAGGCTTTGAAGTCATTAAGTTGTGACTTCCCCTTTCCTCAGAAGACATCAAATACAAATTTATCAATACCTTGCTGAAATCCAGGTATACTTTATGCACAGTGCCCCACAGCCTACCAATGCAGTGACCTAAATAATAAAATAGGAATTGATGTTCACATGCATTGCACTGGTTGGTTTGCTTATTCTTTCAAAAGGTTTATTGAGCATATTCTAGGCCAGCAGTGACATGCTCTGGCCTGAATGCAATGCTGGCAATGGCTCCAAGTCATCACCACACCCCTTGCTGAGTGTTCCAAATCTGTATTGAACAATCTAGTCTAAAATTTCACTAACCATAAAAAACATAGGGTCAGGAGCATTACTTGCGTTTCCAAACTTACATAGCTAACTAGTGATTAAGTTTGGTATTATTTGACCCACAGTAAGAGTGATAAGATTACCAAAACGGTATCTAAGAAAACGCCCAAGATTTTTTCTTGCAAGTAAAGAAATAAAGAAACAGAAGGGATAACAGTAAGATTGCAGCAAACTTGGAACACTAAAAAGTAGTGTAATCAATTCCATTGAGCTTGAAAACAAATCTTACTTATGAAACTCATAATATTCTCTCTTACTGTCTTTGCAAATTCACTGTTACCACCAGAGGTATAAGTACTACTCATACATTCCAAAAGGGCAGTCCATCCAGGGTCTAAATCCTGGCAATGGAGCTTAAATGTCTTACTGATTAATCATGTAGTCCATGAACTCTAAACATGCCCAGCTCATTTTCTGGATTTGTGGGTCTTTCACAAGTGTATACTATCATGAGTATTGCTTCTTGAAAGGGGCACATGGTAACATACAATTAATTCCATTTGTATTTTGGTTTGTTTAACCTCAATGTGTTTTAAAAAGAAAACAATTCATTTTCATGTGAATAGTTCAAAAATTCCATTTCAATAGAGTCCATATCATCAAATGAGCTCATTTTCTAAGCCTCTTTCAAAAAATCCATACACTACCACATTTATTGTGCTTCATATCTAAGATAACAAGAGAAGCATATTGATTTGGGATTAATATGGTTTTAAGACCCTGTATTCATGACCTTAATCAGGATGGTAGCATTTAAAAAAAAACTCATGAAGTGCAATGTTAAATTAACATGAGTACTCCTTTAACTCTATGGGACAGAAAAGTGATTTCCTACATAAGCCTAAAGACATAATTAAACATCTATTTCAATTCTCCTTCAAAAATAGTCTTTTGTGCACGTCTGATAAAACTGCAGAAAAAGCAATTGGCAGCTTTCAATCAAGAGTAAAACTATTAAGCTGCTTTATGGCTTTGCAAATTCTCCTTTCTCTCTCACCTCATCCTCCTCTGTCTTGATATTATTTGCTAAATTAGAAATGACTGTTTTAGCAGAAAAAATAATGTTGCAGCAAATGAAAAAAAATTAAATAGCCAAATTAATGAGAATTTTTCTAATTGTTTTCTAGTTAACCAGGGATTTCTACTGACCTTTGCTCTGTGTTTTGAGACAAGCTGTTATTAGAAGAAAACGACATAGTTATAGCTGCAAATTACATTTTTAAAAAAACTCAAAACTATTTTTGAATCTCAGAGAAATATTATTACTCAGCATGGGAGCCAAGATCCTTAAAAAGATCATCACACTGTGAGCTTTTGATTACATGTGATTTAATAGAAATTATTCATCGCATACATCATAAATAAGAACAAAAATATTTGCGTATATGTTGTATTTATATAGATCATAGATTTATAAATACATACTTATGTATTTATAGATATTCATCGAATATATGAATATATTTCTAAATATGTTCATATAAAGGGTCATATTTTATTAATATAATTAGTAAATATGAAAGAGCCTATAATTCATACATAAAACTACCCATGACTCAATCCGAGGCACTTTGTTGGGGGGAGGGGTGGGGCAGTGTTAGGGATGAGGGCACAAAGAGCACAAGGGACTGAGGTGATGGTGCATGGGTGAATTGGTGGAGGGAATTTCCATGGGGACTACAAATGATGCCAATACACATAAATAAAGAAAAAGGAAAAAAAACTATCCATGACTCATCTATCTAACATAAACTTACCCTGTGAAACAGTCAGGGAAACATTTACAACAATTATAATATTTTACTTTTGCTTCTGTTCAGATGGGAAATCTTTTTTGCACAGAGAATAATGTTTTTTCTATTACTCTTGCTTATTTAGTGTTCTGAGTCTCTAAACATTAACAATTAGCAAAGGAGGAAATAATTTCTGTGAATTTAAAACATATTCTTCTTTCCCTTCTTCTTGGAAGTTAACTCTCCCTGAAGTAATAGGAAAAGAGGGGGAAAAACAAAATTGTTACATTTGTAATACAGGTTCAGTCTTGTTGAGGAACAACTGGCTTGCCTGCTAACTGAAAATACAACTTTATAATTGTCATTTCGTTTGATTGCTTCCTGGTTTCAATATCACAATGATTACCCAAGAATCCATCCTAAGCAAAATTACGCAACTGAAAGTCACATTTTTATTTTGAAAAGGTGAATAAGCCAAATCTCAATAAGTTCACAGCTTTGGGAGTGGGTGTGGTATGATAATATCCTTCTAGAGAGGTGTGAACCTGTACTTCCCACATGGCATTGTATTCCAAAACTACAAAGAAATACAATTGAATCTAATAAAAAAACAAAATTATCAAAAACAAATCTCACTCATCTTCAACAATAGTCAATATAAGTTACTGATAGTCTGATGACTAAGGTGAAAAATTTATGCACACAGGAGCTGGGGTACAGGCCAGAGGTGCAGGGATAAGAGGATTCACCAGAGACAGAGCGGGGAGCAGAACAGGCAGACTGACTGAAACACACTGCTGAGGGGAGCAGCAGGGAGGCAGGAGAGGTCTGCTGCACCATGTGGGTCCCCTCCCTGACCGGGGATCGAACTCAGGCCACAGGGGCTGGTGGTAGCTTCATAGCTCTGAGAATTTAACCCTGCACCACCAGGGAGGCCTTAAACGGCATTTTTAACTGAGTCAAGAATAAAGAAACTAAATTATCAAGCATGGAGCATGTCAATGGTTTTGTAGATGCCAGAGCAAATCCAGAGAAAGTCAAGAATCATGTGATGAGTGGGCCATAAAAGAGGTCAGCACACTCAGGTCTGCATCGGAGGAGCAGAGGGAGGGGGAGCTCAGAGTACAGGGAAAACAGTCTTGATTTTTAGAAACTGCATGGGGGTCGGTGGGGGATCACTGTCCCTTTGGGATCTCTTTTGTCAGTCCTGCCAAGGCAACTTCTATCAGACCACTTAATGTTGAAGAGACAACATAGGTCTTTTTCAGTCTTGATCTTCTCTGAGTGTGCCTGTGGACGCATCCTTGGCATGAACAATCCACTGCTCTACAAATCATGATCCCGTAGCTCAACCTCATGAATCTGGACATCAGTCACCTTTACTTCACCTCCCAGGACCAAGGCCCCGTCCTCTCTACCCTGACTCCCCTGAATATGAGGTACCAAGCTTGAGGATCTCTTAAGTCCACACTGATTCCCTCTAGAAACTTCTGCTTTGTTTTCACAGATCTGTGCTATATTATAACATCTACTTATACATCTATGACATATAACATGATGACAGCTGAGGGCCACTGTTGAACCATGATATGCTTCAGACTCTACAGTCCCTGTACCTGTCTTCTCACAAAAATCTCCAAATTCAAGACTTTTTATCTAATTCTATAAATCTGACGTTCTGTGGAATTCTTTTTACACAATATAATTTGTCTTTATTTCACATCCAAATGGTAGACAATGAGTGAATCTTTCACTTCCAAATGCTAGATTTGTTTCTGTCCAGGTGACAGTGTTTTTTATTACCCACAGTACCAAAAGTCATGAATGGAGTATGTGTAAAAGACAGTGACCTCATTTTCGAAGATTTCGATCATTTCTAAAGGTTTATAATTTTCTCCAATTTTATCTTTTTCCTATTCTCTGGCAAGCACACACTTATAAACGTAGGATTCCTCTAGTCACAAAATAAATGGCAGATAAGACAACCTCCAACACTGCATTCATTGCAAACTTCAGTTTATGTCAAATCTTTCAACTCACATTTACATGCAATGCCAAAACCCTGAAGACTTACCTGCCATGTTCTACAGTGTTTGCTGAAGTTTCAAAATTCTTCTTTCTCAGGGCACTGGACAACATGGCAGGATTAAGGCTGATAATTATTTGTGTATAAATTAGACTTAGTTTGCTGGAGGGAGGAGAAGATGCCCTTCCCAATCAATACAATATCTGTCATGCCAGGGAAGCTTATAAAATACACAGTGTTTACTCTACAAAGATCTCATCTGTCTAGACTTTGTATATACTAATTTTATTTAATGTCAAATAGCATTGATTTAAGATTAGTCCATGTAATCTGTGAAAAAACACTTCCCAGAATGCATGTTTTTTGACACGTGCTTGGAGGTAGCCTTCTTAATAACACTAAGATAATACCAGAATCCAACCTGACATAATTTTAAATCATAGGCATCGTCTTCTTCCAAAATGTTCAGTCTTTAATAATAAAAGAAATAGTACATCTATCTGGTCTTTAGCCACAAACTATTTTGGGCAATTCCTGAATATTCTCGCCCCAATTTTTTAAAAATCAATGGAAAACTAATCAATGATAGTTAATAATTAGATTCCAGAGCTCTTCAAATAAATCCCATTATTCAACAGGCCATTTTTCCACCTTTCCTTTCTCCCGTCTGTAGTTCCTGCAAGCATTTTACTAAAAATGCAAGACAAAACCAAGAACTGCATTTCTGAGGGAAAAGTCAGCGTCCTAGAGATGCTTACGTCAGACTGTGTAGGGTCTGTATTTACAATTCCTCCAAACTTACTGTTAAGATTTGTTCTCTGGCAAAGGAAGGAGGGTAAGAAGCGACGTGATCTTCTAGTGAGGACCCTGTCCTTGGCCCATGGAATAGAAAGTACAGTCCTGTCCTCTCAGATAAGAGGAAGTTCCAAAAAAGGCAGAAAAATGGGTGTCAAGGAAGCTGCGTGACAGAGGCATGAGTGGCATCTAGTGCCTCCCTCACTGTCCCTCAGTGGGGGTGAGCAGGTGACCCAACAGGAACCCGCCCAGAGCATGCTCGCCTCGGTACCCATTCCATCTTCTGTATCCTGAGTCAAAATGGGGATGAAGAGAACTACTTCCCCGGGAGGTCATGAGTATTAAATGAATTAATATACTTAAAGCTTCTAGGAAAGGACCCTGCACATCATTAGCCCAAAGTCAATTTTCAAGAAATACAATAGGGCAGACAAGAGCTCCAAGGACACAGAATTTAGAAAGGGTCTGAAATGGTTTTGGGGGAAGGGAAGGAATTATAGCAGTAAAATGGTACTCTTTATCTCCTCAAAATACAGAATTTTTAACAGGCCCAGCAAATGGACACTGGAGACTGATTTTTTTTTCTTTGCTTGCTTTGTTCTTCTGGCAAAACAGAAGTGAGGCTCTCTAACGCCGGGTAAATCGGCTGCTTCTATGAGCAGAGTCCGAGGAGGAGAATGAAACATTTTGTCCGTTGTCTCCCACTGTTCTTTCCAGGGCAGGTCAATATGGCTTGTCCCACAAGGATTCCCTTAATGGGCTGCAGCGGCAGCATACCATGTGATTCATTTTCGTTGCTGGAAAGTCAGTCATCATTTTCAGAAGCGTTTGCTGCCCCTGCTCATCTCCGCCGCAGTGTTCCTATGACACAGCCGCATTGTCTGGCTAAGCAGCAGTGGCTCTGTGCTCGGTCAGGACATTAACCAGCCCTGGGAGCGTGTGATGACAGCAGCGGGGACGTGGAAGCTCCTGAACACGACAGAACACGGGTTCGGGCTGTGGTCAGCCAGGCAGGATCCCGACTGGGACCGCTATGACTGACGTGTGTTTTCAGAATGAACAGTGCGAAGGGGGCACCAGGCAAATGAGGGGTCAGAGCAGAGTGAGAGGGGCGCGTGCATGACTTCAGAGAAGGTTATAATTGTGGGTGGGAGCAGGACTCACGAGAGGAAATAGTGGGGAAAAAAAGAATCTGTGAAGATATCAGGAATCCAGATCTCTCTTTAAACAGCCATGAAACCTTAGGCAACTCTTCAAGCATCTGAGTCTGAAAAATATAGTGGCCAACACTTGTATCACATTTATCATATGGGAGCCCTGTTCTAATTGTTCTACCACCCAACGAGGCAGCTGGTAAAAATGCTATCATCATCATAACCCGTCTTACAGAAACCCAAGGAGGGAGATTGAGAAAGAGATGCCCGCGGTCTCCCATCTAGACAGCAGAGGAATCGGGAACCCCACTAGCTCCAGGGTCCATGTGCTTAACCCTTAGGCAGTGCTGCTGCTCTGAGAAGGCAGAGAAATGGACTCCAGATGTGGATGTCCAGTGCAAAGAGACAGAACTTTTCATTTCTGACGCTTTGTAAATTAATACTAAGGCAACAGCATCACAAATAGGAAGTACAAGAAAAATTATCACAGGCATAGATGTTCCTGCAGTGCCGAATCACTATCAAAGTTTCTACGAGTTTTTCAAGCTTCAGTACTTCTAGCACAGACCCATGAACGGTCACAGAGCAGCACCTGCCCATCGAACATGCTGGAGTGAGCCCTAAAGTGACAGTCTCTGACTCCAGCACCCAGGTTCTGAAGGGAAAATTCTGAAAAGCTGGTCAGGCTCCCCTTCTCTACAAAAGCTCAATTCCAAATGAGGTCAAGGTTAAACCCAAATAGAGACCCTATCACGGTGCCCATGAGAGATTAGACGCCAGCCCTTTGCTTCCAAGCACCTGCTTTGTGTCTGGTGTTGCATCGGGTATCTAGGCTGTAAGGCAGAAGATACAACCCCTTCTGCAAACTCAGACCCTAGAAAGGAGAACAGAAATACATCAGATGCTGCAAGATTGCCACAAGTGCTTATGACCATTAACAACAAAAAGAACAGACAAATAGAAGGAATAAAACCTGCATTTTCCAAACCGTCCTTTTTACCAACCGAGTATACGTTAGGATGGGTCAGGGTGACATAAAAATTGGATTCCCAATTAGTAAGAACATTACTCGGGCCCTGTCCTTGCCCTGGCTATGACACCCCAACTCTCTGCTGCCTGATAATTACCTCCAAAGTGGCCCGGTGGCCCCAAGATGTCTCACACATGCCCCGTTACTCATCCTTTTAACACCCATGAGACTTCATGGGCCATTTTCCTCCTACTCTTGTCTGGTTCACGGCAGTGATGTCCTGACTTAGCATCTAGATACGTGATAGCCGCTGACGGGCACTAGAGTTCTATGATAATGAGGGTCCTCCTAGAAGATCAAGAGCCCCAACACGATGCTGCCTTCTGCCTTAATATCTCTTAATAGCTTCTCCTGCTTCTTCCATTCTTCCTGCTTCATTTCCCTGTTACGGATCTCAAGACACTGATAGACTCTTTGTGGAATCATCTCACCTCTCAAATGCTAGCCCACAGCTCCGCACGATGTACATTTCACCTCTCTGTCTGAGATGAAATCATCCCAGCTCCTTTCACTCTTTCCAATAAAATGACCATAATGGGCCCACCCACTGGTCGTCTAGAGGTGCTCCGTGCAGGCTTGTGCAATGACACAGAAGCATGCTGATGGCTCAGCAGCACGGCCTTCTCCTCTTCTCTGTGTGTGCTGGTCGCTGCTTGCCTCCCTCCGCCACAGTGATTACAACCCCAACAGCCTCCACGTCACACCCGTAACACCCATCTCAGTGCAGGTGGTAGCAGAAAGCACAATGTGAAAACTTCAGTGACAGCGGGGGTTAATCCATGCTCTGAGATGTAGGAAGGTATGCGCAGAATCACAAGTCAGTGTTTTCTTTGCTATATACAGGCAAACAAGAGACACTTTCTGGAAAATTATAATGTGCTGAACTTTTTAAAATGCTAATTCATAATTTTCAACTTGTGTTTCTCCATTGTTCTTCTAAACATAGACTAGCACATTGGGTGTTGAGTCTGTGACTACATTTTGGAATTCTGCAAGCTACCTCCTGCATCTTAGAGTTAGACTTCCTCTCTCAGTTGCCCTAACTTACCTAAAACTTGACTTTCTGGTTTAATAGGTTTTCATGTCTTCTGCCCTTTCAATTGTTTATAACCTCCAAATAATCACAATAATTCCATCTTTTGTTTGAATAAATAGCAAGCCAGTCCACATCTCCCATGATTTCTGTTCTAAAGGGAAATCCTATTTTTCAATACAGTCACAACTGAATTGAAATTTTTCAGTTTTTCCCAAATTTGACTTATCTTCTCCAAACCACCTGGTTGAAATGCAGGGCTTCACCCTTTCCTTTCTCTCCAACACACCTAGACAACCTCTCTTCCCCTGATTCGGTCTAGCACAAGGAGTTCAACCTCCACCACAGCTCTTCTTTCAATCTTAGTAACATGCCTATCAAATCAAGAAGCTTTGGGAGTTCATTTTGAAAAGTCAGTCCCACAAATCCCTTCTCAGGTAAACAGTGGTGGTTTCCAGTTATTATTTCTTAAGTAGAATTTTTATTTCTTATTTGGAATCTGCCCTTCTCTCTCTTACTTCAACAGAATGCTGTTCTCTTTAGTTGATACGTTGGAAAAACAAAGGCTATAGAATCCTTATACTAGGTGACATGAGGAAGCTGTGACTTCACCAAGTAACACACACAGGTATCTGGATGGCATGAGGCTCCTGGAAGGACTCGGATAGCAGAACATTCGGTTCCAGTTGGTCCCCTTACACCTAAAATTGCCCATTTTTGCTTAAATGCCTGACTGGCCAGGCACATAGGCATAAATCTCACCGCATCTAGATAATAAGCTCTCTAAAAATAAGAGCACATTTTTATTTTTTCTTCCAAATGGTAATGGGTAAGATATATATATATTGTTTTATATATATATTGTTGATATATACCCATATATATATATGGGTTCTCAACAACTACTAAATTGATTTCAGGGGTAAACCATGAACAAATATCTTGCAAATGTCAAAAAACATGTCTGATAAAGAACTGAACTTGCTGCATTCACCATTAAATGTTTTGTTTCCCCAGAATCATCAGCTTTAGGTCCCCAGGCTAGATATGTTCAGAAACATGGGCTCTTACCAGGGTATAAGGGAGAATGAAGGCAGTCAAGGGTGAGTTCATGTGCTGCCCCCCAGTTCTGAAGCCCTCCTCCCACTTGAGGTATCCACTTCTTCTTTTTTTTTATTAATTTATTTAATTATATTTTACATCATTTGTAGTCCCCACGGAGTTCCCACCACCATTCCACCCGTGCACTATCACCTCAGTCCCTTGTGCTCTTTTTGCCCTCATCCCCGTCTTTGCCCTCTCCTCCTTCCTCTCCCCCACCCATGGTTCCTTTTGGTCTTGTTGAGTTTTTTGTTTGCTTTTGGTTGTAATTTCCCATTTCCTTGAGCTTCTTCTTCTTTTTTTTTTTTTGTTGTTGTTGTTGTTGTAGTTGTTGCTCTTTCACATTCCTCCCCAAAGTGAAGCCATCCAATATTTTTCTCTTGCCTTCTGATTTGTTTCACCAAGTATAATTCCTTCTAGCTCCATCCATGTTTCTATAAATGGCCCTAGTTTGTCATTTTTGATGGCTGAATAGTATTCCATTGTGGATCTACTTCTTCTTTCCTTTGTCACTCTTGACCAGAGATGGGACTACTGGACTTTAGGCTGAGATGTTTCAGTCTCTTGACATGTTTTACCTAAATACTCTCTACCAAGGTTGTACCAACGCTCCCATCAACAGTACAAGACTGCCAATCTTCTAGCAGTTTCACCAGAAGCGTCTTGTCATTTAGATGAGAAGTCACAAAATAAGTAAGGTGAGAAGTTAGAATGAAACATGCATTACTATATGAGAATTAAAGACAGTTTGAAATCCTGTATAGCTTAGTATAAATACAGACAAGAAAAATACTGCATAGAAAAAAATACTATAGCCCTATAGGATACGTGAACTAGCTTATGCACACATATTTCCCAGCTGGGTCCCCAAAGAGGATTTAGAAGTAACAACATCCCAGGAGCAACAAGTACACCTAGAACCCATCTCTTGGTTTCTAATTCCATTCTCCTTTAAAAGATACAAGGGCTCCTTGAAAAAGTGGCTGATTATGGAAGTAGGCTGCTAATACACAAGACGTTTATGGATCATCGCAAAGTGCCAGAAAACAAATGGTGGGGCGCATCAGAGGGTCCACAGGAACCAAACTGAAAGAGCTTCCAATGGTGAAAGCTAAAACAATTTGAGCAATAACGTACCATAGTATTGGTTTATAGCCCAAAGCAGAAGATCAATATCCATGAATTCATATTGATATAAATGCATCACTAAATAAATAATTGAATGAGGACGAAGAGTCAGCTGGCCATGCAGAACTCCAAATAATTTATGTTGATACTTCACCTTCCAGGAGGTGGCGCCTAACTCTCCATTCCTTAAGTGGGAGTTACATAGCAACTTCCTTTCCCAAGAATACAATATGGAAAGGGGAAAACAAGGGTCACTCAAGGGGGCCAGGGATCTGACAGTACTACCTTACTTAGGTGAGCATGTTAACATCAGTGGTGATAACCCATGTCACTGATATGCACCTGGATATGATGTAATGATACCTGAGTGTTCTTCTTCCCCCAAATCGATAACCCCTGTCTAGTCATGAGGGAAACATCAGCAAAACCCAAACTGAAGGACATCCTGCAAAATACCTAACCAATACCTACCAAAGATTGTCAGGGTCATCAAAACAATGAAGACATGGTGACTAAATGTAATGTGACAGCTTTGATGGAATCCTGAGACTAAAAGAGCACACTGCCAAAACTAAGAAAACCCAAATAAAATATGAACACTGGTGGCACAGGGCTTAAAGACACAGCGCTATCAAGCTATCAACACCCACTGCTACATGAGTTCGATCCCCGGCCAGGGAACTGACCCACCTGGCACAGCAGAATCTGTCTCGCCTGCTGCTCCCCTCAGCAGTGTATTTCAATGGATCCACCTGTTCTGCTCCCTACTCTGTCTCTGGTGAATTCTCTCACCCCCTGCACCTCTGGCCTGCACCCCAGTTCTTGTACACAAAAATAAATAAATCTTTAAAAAAATGAAGTATGAACTTTAATTAATAATAACAAATCAACACTGGTTCATCACTTGTGTCAAAGGTACCAGAGTAATGTAAGAGGAAACCAGGTACAGGTGTATGGGAACTCTCTATAATATTCCTGCAACTTTTCTATAAATCTAAAACTATTCTAAAATAAAAAGTTAGTAAAACGTTTTCTATAAATTATAGTTCTATTTCAATAAATTATAGTTCTATTTTTTTATTATGTTTATCGAGGTAGCTTTGGTTTACACATTTATATGTTTTCAGAGGATATAGGGTTCCCATTTCTGCTTGTAGCTCTATTGGATTTTTTTTTTTTTTTTTTGCTACTTGAAATGGGAATGACAACATTTTTGCTGTTTGAATTTTTAATTTGATTATGCAATTTGTAATCTGATTTTGTCATTTTCATAATGTGAATTTCTTTGCTGATAAATGAGGCTAGACTTTTTAAAAAGTTAACCTTTACTTTGTCTATTTATTTGGCTTTTGTAGCTTCTTGGTTCTTCGGAGCTATCTGGCTACTATAGGCTGACCAAACCTCCCACTGCGTCAGGGACAGTCCTAATTTATGTCTGCCGTGGTAGCTAAGGATTCACAGAGCCTTCATGTAGAAAGACAGACTACACAGCCACTCTCCTGCACGCCACAGCGGCTCTGTGTTCTCCGGCGAACCCACCTCTGCCCCAGACCTCATCCTGGCCCTGCTCCTTCCCGCTGCTGGCGTCTAAAATATATCATGGCAATTCATCAGGTACATGTTTTGGTAACGAACAGGCTTCTGCCCAAAAAACTCAAAACGTTTGAAGGAGGTGCAATCTCCAGTATAAATTACCTCTCAGGTCAGTACTGCAGTACTCAATTTTCTACAATGCGAGCACAACGTTCCAAATGTGCGGAGGTCACCCCTTATGTTTCTCGGGATATTTTTTTCTTCTGTCCTCTGCACTGGACTGCATTCAGGAGGCCGTATACATCCATTGTCCTAGTCTCCCCAGGAAGACAGCTTCTCTCCCTCCTTTTCCCCCTTGCCTTCCTCCTCTCTGCTTTCCTCCCTCTTTTCCTTCCCCCGCCTTTCCCCTCCTTCTTTTTCTTATCTTACTTTCTTCTTTCTTTTTGTTCTGCACCTACTTCTTTGGCTTTGACAAGGGGAAAGTTACTTAATCAAACGATTAAGGTTACTTCTTATTAATATTACTTAATAAAACTTAGTATTATTAGTTAATAAAAGTAATTTATTATTTTAATTATTAATATTACCTAATAATATTTAATATTATTAATTACTGGATAATATTAATAATGTTAAGTAATATTGCTAGTACTTAATACAACTATTTATTTGCTAAATAGAACTATTTATGTCCCCCTTCACTTATCATGTAAATAATTTCATTGAAAAAATAGAAAATAGAGATAAAAAAATTTACACCAACAAATAACAATTATTAACATTTTATGTTCCTTTTTATATGTCTTTCCTCATATCTTGGGGGCAGTATGACCATATACAGAGCACTACTGGCATCAGGAGCTTCTGGCTGTCACACCTGGTGGCTATGAACTTGGCTGTGAATTTGAACGAGTTACTTAATTTCATAAGCCTCAGCTTCCCATCTGTATAATAGGGATAAATAACAAACTATTATTGTAACACTCCATATTATCTTTTATGTCACAATTAAACAAACATATAAATTACTTAGCATGGTGTCAAAAACTAAACAGGACAGGTGCAATAGCAAGAGTTATTAACACTGTAAGTTTTGTCAAACCAAAGATGATCTCAACATCCCAAATTCAGCACCTAGTGCTTGGGTCAACAAAATACAGACGCCTTTGCAATTAAATATATATCTACATCATTTTTGATATTTCTTTCTTTGTATAGTATATATGGTTTTAAAATATAATCAGAAAACATATATAATAAAAAGTAATTCATGGGCATCATTTATTACCACTACCTCAAAAACTCCATGGGAACTATCATTCCCCCATAAGCCATCACTGTTCTTTTATTCCAGTCTCACACATGAAAACAGGACTGGGCTGGTGATGTCTGGGGCGCTCCCTTACCCTCATGAGAAGCAAGTGGCCAATTGCAGGCATCATAAAGGGCTGGACTGAGCAGAAGGCCTAAGGAGGCCTAATGAATTCCAAGGAGGACCTAAGCTAAACATACTGCTGTTCATGGAAGTCTGAATGCAAGGTGGTGCTTAAAGCATTTTATTTGCGCAATTGCCTCTTTGACAGTTTGCTATTCTACTTAGAGCAGTTTTGCTTGTTTGATGTCATTTTTGTTGTTTGTGTTGTTCAAAAGTGGGGGTTCAACTTGTACTGGTTTTCATAATTGAGAAATAAGAACACAGAAAACAGTGTAGAAGATGTAATTTCAGTTTCCACTTAGAGAGCAGCACCTTGGGAACAAATTCAGGGCAGAATCAATACAGCACAAAGAAAGGGTATTAAGTTCCATGGTATTTGATGAGAATTCTCCTGGAGAGTAGTTTGGGAGGGGTAATTATTTAGGGCACACATATACATATGTCTCTATTACTCAAACATAATAGTGGAAATGGCTCTTTGCACAATAATATATGATGTATTTCATGAGCAGGCTGCATGTTTCTGAATAGATTTTCATATACCTTCTGTACTTAAAAAAATGATGTGAATCAATCAGTTAACAGACCCTTGATGATCTAAAATCTTCCTGTCAGTGAACTGGTTCATTTCATCTATTGGAAGAAGTCCTTGAGAGGGAGACCTAGTCCCTTCCATTATGACAAAGTGATGTCCTTGTTGAACTTATTTGAAGGTAAATTGCTATATAAAGTGGTATGGAACTCTGTTTGGTTCCATATATCAGGTTATATGGAGAAAGTGTCTTCAAGGTACCCATCAGCAGAGAGTGTGTATTACGAGCTTACGAAGCAGCAGACACTGTAATAAGTATTTTACATTCTGACCTCCCTGTAGCTCCTCAGACACCCATGAAAGAGCTCATGTGATGAAATGACTCCTACAGACAGGGAAACCGAGACCTGGAGAGGTGACATCCCGTATGAGGAGCCACACACTAACAGGTGCAGAGTGTGGCCGCCACAGAGTGCCCACTTTTATCCCTCCCCTCTATTGCTGCTTATGCCAAAGCTGGCTGTGGGCAAGGTCACCATGACCCAGCCCAGGCACGTGGAGTCAGACCCTGTCCTAAGTCCTCATCTGTCATGCGGTGTCCCTCCTGCAACTCACTGATCACTGAACTAAGACTGATGGAAACTATTAATATCACACAAATGAAAATCAGGATGTATGTGGACATTCTGGCCCATAAAGTGAATAGTAATTGAATCTATTCCAATTTTTATTCAATTCCCCATTTCTCCCAGAATAGTTTTTCTCAGGTGACCAAGATAAGGGTTGAGAGAAAAAAATATAGTGGAGTCCCATGTTTGCCTCTTTATTATGATAGTGTCGGGACACAGGACTAAAAGCCAAAATAATAATATAAGAACAACAGCAAAGCCTTTTCACCATTATACAGACATTCTCATTCTGTCTTCACAAGTTCTAGAAGTCTTGCTGTCCTTTAGTCTACTGATCAGGAAATTGAGAGACTAGCAGAGGCTAGGTAATTATTCAAATCACCCAGCTGGGTTCACAGTCTGGCGTCAACACTCACCATCTCTATGTCCTTGAGCAAAGCTGTCACTCAGTCCATCTCATGGCACCACTGCACACGACACACAAGGCCAACCACAGACAGAACTGAGGCAGAAGGATGCCTGCATTCCGTTACCTAGTCCCCTGCTCTCTCAATGCGCCCATTCCACGCATGTTCTCGGGGGTCTCATCCTACCCAGGTTCTGTTTGGACTAGAGGAAAAATGCCACATTCCCTGCCACCCCACCCCCAGGGTAACAGTAAAGAGAACCTAACACAGGCCAGGCATGATGCTGAACAAAAGCAGACCGATATGAACAGGAGGCTGGCCCTGCAAAGAACATACATTAAAGCTAGGGAAAGCAGAAGGACACCACTAACCTAGAGTAACTAGGTGCAACAAGCTGAATTTTAAAAAGATTTCCATAACAGCTTTATTTAGATGTAATTTACATACCACACAACTCACCCATTTAAAATGTGCAGATCCACGGCTTATCACACCTTGACAGACTTTACAACCACCGCTACCACCAATTTTAGAACATTTTAAACATCCAGGAAAGGGATCCTATACACATTAGCCCACACTCCTCATTTCCTCACAACCCTACAGACGAGACCTAAGCAACCACCACTCTACCTGCTGTGTCTATAAATTGGACTGACCGTGGCATTTCATAAATGAGTCTTAAAATAGGTGATCTCTTGTCGTTGGCTTCTTTCACTGAGCACACTGCTTTCGTGGGTCATCGTGCCAGAGCACACGGTACTTCATTCCTTATTATTCCTTCTCATCCATGGATAGACCCCCTTTTGTTTTCCCAGTCATCTGTTGCTGAACCTTTGGGTCATTTCCACCTTTTAGCTATTATGGATAAAAACTGCTATCAATATGCATGTTCAAGTTTTCGTGCAGACATTATGTTTGAAAATCTTTTGAGAATATTCTAGGAGGGGCATTGTTGGGTTACATGACTATGTTATGAACAGTATGTTTCATCTTTTGAGGTAAGCATGCTCTTTTCTAAAGCAGCAGTACCATTTCATCTCCCACCAGCAAGATATATGATTCTCACTTCTCTACGCCCTCACCGACTCTTGTTATTGTCTGTCTTTTTAATCCTAGCCATCCTTGGAGGCATGACATGCTCTCACTGTGGTTTTGATTTGCATTTCCCACTGACTACTGAAGTTCAGTTCTAGACCCCTTGATTCTGAGATGCCTGTGAAATTTCTAGAAAGCTTCATGAACTGCACCTTTAAGTTTAGTAGAAAGTCTAAACTACGGATAGATGTTGTATTTATACTTGGAAGTCACCAGTGTAATAATCTAAAAGAGAACCTTTCCATTAGTCGGGTTTTAGGCATAGGGCTTTAAGTGGACTCTGTTTGAAACATGGGCTTCTCACAAGAATAACAAATTTTACGGCATGGTACATTGAAGCCTCATCTTGGCTAAGAAAATTATGACCTCGCTTTTCCTGTTTTGTGTTATTTCTGGAGACTCCCTGATGCCAGCAGAGGCTGTATAGCTAGGAGATAAAAGTTCAGCCTGTAAGCTAAAATCCAGAGTTACACACTACATAGCTGTGTTACTTAGAGACATTTTTCTTCGCCCCTCCAATGCTGTTTCCTTTGTTGCAAGTGAGGAATAAATGTGTGCTGACATTCTAAGGTTATTGTGAGGAATATAAAAGAAACCGAACAGGGCCTGGCACATAGTAGGCTCTCAATAAATAATGGTTGAATGAATGAAGAGCATTTCTCACAGTGCCCTGTGCTTATTAAGGGTTCAACAGTTACTGTTAATGCCCAACACATGTGAGCAGTAAAGATTAATGTGCAATAAGGGCAAGCGTCCCGTTGCTGCCACCACCCTTTGACCAGAACAAAATGTAAATAGTAGATGTCTTTATATGCCCTGCCCAGTGGGCAAGTGACTCCCCATGGGCCTGTCAGACAAAGAATTCATGTCCACAGTCACTCAGCTCCTTCAAGCACGTAAACGTGATTTGTGAGCCACCATGCTCATCATCCTCTTCCATCAGGCCATTTATGGCCCTTACAATTTCACTCTTGATGAGAATGCATAAAATATTATTGGCCCTGTGTGCTTATTGTATAATATATGGAACTTACAATAGACATTATTAAATATTGTGAAATGAAGGGTTGAATGGGGGCACTAAAATGGCTGCACGTTGAAAGGATTCGTTAACCCCACTCATGCCACCGAGTCAGTAACTGCAACAGTCCCCATTTCACCTTGCACAAAAATTATTGCCAAGTGGCTCAAAGGGGCCATGAAGAAAGGATGTTCTGGGTCAAGGGCACTGACCCCAAGGTCATAACCTGGGTTCAGATATTGGCTCTGGCATTCACATCACCTTGAGCAAGTCACTTCTCAGTTTCATCTTCAACATAAGGCTGACTAGTACAGTGTGGAGATTCTTTCCTCTGATAGTCTTTGATTCCATGAAGACATTCAACACAAAGTTTATTTCAACCTCTGCTTTCCCCCCACCCCCACACCCTCACTGAAGTCTCTTCATCTTATCTACGTTGTGTTTTCAGGTTGGGTTTGGATGAAACGTTCAACACAGAGACTCTCAAGGTAGAGCTGGCTGAAGTGCTATTATGTGGCACAGATGTCAGAGGACTTGGACAGTGGAATGAAGTGCTGTGAAAGACCAAGAATAAATATTTTGAAGCTAACAAGTGGAATCAGTGGTATCTCAACAGGTGCATTTCAGCTCCACTGGCAGGTTTCCATCTTGCTTACATTTAAACCTGCTGGTGTCTCTGTTTCTTACCTAGTCCTTAGGCACTGCTCTCCATACTACTTTTCTATCCTTTATTGTGTTTCTGTCTCTGTCTCTTGTTTTCTTTCCCCTCTACTCCTCTGAAATTGATTGTGTCCAAGGCACATAATGAATTTCTTTGCTGGCATCATGTGTGCTCAGGTGCATGGATGGTGACCGGAAAGAAAGGGGTTCGTGCAGAGAATATTAGGGGGATGAAGAATAAATCTAGAAAAGGGTCTGACTCTCTCCCTAGCATGATGCTCCTGTCAGAATTGCCCCCCCAACACATACAACATGGGAAAATAGACAGAGGTCATCTCTCAAGGACAGGTTCATAGGGCAAACCAAACAAATCTATGTATAACACTATAATATTTTTTCAATGTTATTTCATATCATTGTTTCTGATAAGTGATTATGGACACTGAGATGCTGGTATATAGTCATCTTAACAATGAAAAATGATTATGTGACTACCATACTTCCTAAATAATAATTGGCAATATTCAAGGAAAAAGCTATCAATGAAAGAAGCAGTGTTAATAGTCAACCACAAAAGCAATATCTAGATTCTGAACTCTCAGGGAAGTGTGTGATATGCCATTATAAAGGGTGTTTAAAGCACTTTTCTATGTAGCCTATTACATACAGGTAGAGTCCTACATTCCTATAGTAACATGAATTTATTTTCTTGTTCAGTGTATCAATTCATTTACAGTTCAAACTAAAAAACGCTGTTAGAATTACAGTCTGTGTTAGTTTACCTTCACATATATGACCTTTTGCTGGCAATACCATTTTAGGGCAGAAGATATTTTCCCAAACTTTACAAAACTATCAATCCAAGGAAAACTCACAGAAAGGGGAGGTGGGATGAAAAAGTACTGGAAAAATACTGCATAAACTCCTAAATAAAGTAAACAGAAACTGGTAGGTGAGTTGACTGAGAAAAAAATTTTAAAAATTTGGAGTATTCCTAATTAGCAAATTCAGGGGGAAAAAATTCTACATTCCTACTAGCATATGAACTGCCACAGGCCTTTAACCGACTCTTTTGTCTTTTTTTCTGGAGAAAAGTCTGTTGCATTAACAGGTTTCGAGTACTTCTAAATCAGTTTCCCCATCTTGCCTTCTGAATAGATCTCCCTATGGTCAATTATTGTTCCTTAGCCTTCACTTCTTTCTTGTAATAGGATCACACATCATTCCCTTTGCTCTGTGACTTTGCAGGCCCTCCTGTCGTCCTAGCAAAGAATAGGCTGTCACCACGTGACTTTGACTTGGCTGAGTGTTTTCTTTACCTAACCAAAGTTAGTGAGCACAATGCAAACAAAGACTTTAAATAAGCTTGCATAATTTAGCTTGACTCTCGTGTCTGCCATCTCTCCTGAGAAAACCATTCCCTCAGTAGCCTTTGACCCAGAATAAGAGAAAGGTACAACAAATCTGAACCCTGCCATCCATGTGAAGCAGCCATCCTCAACAAATCAGAGAAATTAAAGGCAAAAATAAATATTGTAAACCATGAAGAGCTGGGAATTGTTTCTAACACAACTTTATTGCATCCAAAGCTGACTAATACACTGTATCGGTATCAGTTATCTATTGCCATAAAAATGTTGCGTGACAAAGCAACACAAAATGTATGGCTTACAATACAACTATTTATTAATCAGAAGTCTAAAATCAGCTGCGAGGTTCTGGCCTCAGTCAGAGTCCATGAAATATTCTCATGCATTTGTCATCAGATTCAAGTCAGATAGGAATATTTTATACCTTGGCTGGGCTCTTCAGCACATCTGGGAGCTTAGCTAAAGCAAATGGGCTCACTCAGCTCTGCTCCACAAGATCTCTCATCCTCCAGCAGATGAGGGCTCTGCTCATGGGAGAGGGGAAGAGAGAGAGAGAGAAATGGGAGCGACAGGGAGGTCCACATAGTATCCTAAGGCCTATGCGTTGAACTTCTGCTAAAGATCATTGCCACTTCTGCTATAGTCTACCGACCAAATGAGGTCACAAGGTCAAGCCAGATTGAAAGTAGAGAAGCCAACTCCACCTCCCTTTTTTTTTTTTAATTGTATTACTTTTCACTGAGGTACATTGGTTTACAACAGTGATTATGATTTAGGGGTATGGGTTAACACCTCTTCAGATGCATGTCACCATACATACTTTCCATCAAAGTACCCACAGTCCTCCACGGTATACTTGTTTCCCTCCCTGTTGTGCTCCCCACCACCCCTACAGGCTAGGGTTTGTTCTGATTGGCTTTTGTCAGTTCCTTTGTTTTGTTTCTCTATATTCCAAATATGAGTGAAAGTTTCCGGTATTTGCCTTTCTCCTTCTGACCTATTTCACTTAGCATTACCCCCCTCCAGTTCTATCTATGTTATCGACACCATCTCCTGATGGGTGTGGATCTGCAATCATTACAGGGAAGGGTGGAATTTAAGAAAATCCAAATTAAAAGCTGGAGCCTCTCCAGGTACTATCTGTTCTTTTTATTAAGTGAACCAAATAAGCAATAAATATGAACTCTGCACATGGAAGGTGTTCAATAAATTACACTGAAGATGGGCAGACAAAAGGAGAAACAGTGGATTTTGGGCCCATAAAGTACAGTCATGCTGATAGCAATGGTACCTAACACCTTTTACAAAGTCACCTTCCTTTAACAGCACCCAATTTTGATTCCTCCTATATGCTGTTTCCTTCAGCGTCCCTTCAACACTCTTACATTCTGCTTATGCTGTGGAATATTTTACACCTAATGAAGATGCTTTATTTTTCATTTATAAACTTTTGTTCCCAAAAGTATGCTCTCGATTTATTATAATGATTTCTAAGTCTTTCATGCACACAATTCCACATTCTCCGCCAAGCTCCAATTAGGGTGCCTGTTTGTGTGCAGTTTATAGGCTGTATTGTTTTTTGCATTCTGCCACCCACCATGCCTTGCTAATATAAATTCAGTTTAGGCATTAGAGTAAAGAAAGATGACCCCAGCACCCAGTTCTCCTCCCATTCCTCTCTGTTCAAAAGCTGTAAAATCTTGGAATATGTTACATCAAGTAAAAAAAGAAAAATAAAGAAAATGCAAATGAAGTTCAGGAAGCACGAAGTCAAGTGCTGGTCATAGGGATGTGCCAGGCAGAGCATCTACCTCAGAGCAGCACAGTGGTTTTCCAGAACTTCACCTGAGTCTGGCCCAATGAGAGCTACCCAAAAGCAAGCCAAACATCGTAAGTGCTCATTTATCATTTTCAGTTTTGATTAGTACACTTCATCCAACACAAGAAAATATAATCAAGGCTTTTAATCAATGAAAACAGCATCAAGAAACCTAACCAGAACTAGAGAGACAAGTGTGTGCCTTCAGAGGACTCAGAGCAAATGCCATTTTGCAAAATTTGTAAGAATTAGAGAGAGCAGTGAAACAAGAATCTTTGTAACAAGATCTTTGAGCCATTAGAAAACCAAGACATTTTCTAAAGCAATGCTTTGATGTAACCTCCTCCCTGGGGAAGACTGAGAGTAATTAACCTCTGAGCAGTTAGCAGGGGTGTGCAGGGCCGGCCCTCTGAGACACCCTCTCACCCCTTGCTGATGTGTCCTTCGGTCTGGAGATCTAATGGTTCCCAGGTTCCTGGAAAAAGTGGTGCCTCAGAGATGGGAACTGTTACTTTGCTGTGCATGCAGGACCATGTCCATATTCACCTTTCCTCTCCCAGCCTCTTCAGTCAGCAGGCTCAGCACAATAATTTTCAGAGCTTTTATGGTGGAGGGGGTATGAGAGAAACCCATGAATGGATGGAAGAATAAAGGAAGAGGAAGGGCACTCTTAATCACATCGCAACTCTGTTCTTCCTCCTGGAGATGAGTTACAATCCCCCTGTTCAGTGTACCCCAGGATCCTTAGGGGTTGTGAACTTTGTCTCCGGGAGTCAGCAGATAACAAAAATAAATGAAACAGGATGCCTGGGCACGTTGAGCTCCTTGAAGGTGCATGTCCTACTCATGGACAGGCACTTTACAGCACCAGCTGACTGCTGTCCTATAAGGCAGTGGAACCCCCAGATGTGCATAATGAAGGGACAAAATAAAGGAGCAATTAAGAGGTGATGAAAATGTGGAATTTTAGGTGAAATATTTCCATTTTAAAATGTTGGCAACAGCATGCAGGCCAAAGAAAGCAAATCAGTAGGCCAGCTGTAGCCACATGAAGCTCGATTTGCAATCTCTGCTTTACAGCAGGGCTTCTCAAAGTGTAGCCCCTCGATTGGCACCTGTCCACAAACTATTTGTTTCCAATCTGCAGCAAGATAGAAAGCCAACACAGAATGTAAATCGAGCACATTGCTCAGGACCCTGTTTAGTTCCGTGTACATAGCAAGATTTTCTTTATAGAGGATGCAGGGCACCAATTTCCATACTGTCACAAGGGCCTTATCTCAGCATGGGTGGCAATCTGGATAGGACTACTCTTCAGAGAAACTTCCAGAAACTCTCCTCAGGGTAATGCTTCTGAGACTTGAATGCACTCTCAGGCACCTAAGGTTTTTGGGCTTCCAACTGGCAAAAGTATATTGCATGTCGTGGATATTCTTTCAGTGGGGCTTGTTTACTTGTTGATTTTCTATCTCCTCCACATGGCTACCCCATTCCAGCCCCTACCACAGATTGCAAGCCCTAGAATCACAGGGGTCTAGATCTGTGTCTAGTGCATCGTAAGTACTCAGTAACTATCAGATAGATGGATGCATGATTCATTCACTGCAAAGCTATATGAGACAGGTAATGAACACCCCATGCCTGGAGGTGAAGAACCTTGTAAAAAAGACGAAGATGGTAGATATGGGAAGAATTCGTGGATGTGAGAGTCCCCAGACATTGAGCTAGTAAATGACTGATTGCTTTTTTTTTTAATATTTTATTTATTTGTGCATACAAGAGCTGGGGTACAGGCCAGAGTCGTGGGAGGTGAGAGGATTCACCAGAAACAGAGTGGGGAACAGAACAGGCAGACTGACTGAAACACAGTCCTGAAGGGAGCAGCGGGTGAGGCAGGAGAGGTCTGCTGCACCATGTGGGGCCGCTCCCTGGCAGGCGGCAGGGATCGAACTCGTGCTGCAGTGGCTGCGGTCTGCTTCACAGTGCGTTGCTTAACTCACTATGCTACCAGGGAGGCCCAATGACTGATTGCTTTTTAAGGTCAGAAAAGAATCATCTGTCTGAGGAAATTTGAGAAAGATTCGGTCCAAAGGTGGAAGACGCTCAGCCCTATGCAAGGTTTGGTGTGTGGCTGTAACATTATGAAGCAGAGCAGAACTACGACCCCGAGTCCTCTGCGGAATGATGGAGGGCTCTAATCTCCCTCTTCTTTCTACAATGAAAGTTTATCATGCCATGTTATCCTAAAATGAAACTCGACCATATTACTTTCCTTTCAGTCTCTTGACCTCTCTTGTTCTCCCATAAATTTAGATGCTTTATGCTGGAGTTTTGTGGCCTTTTCGAATATTTAGAAACTCATTGTTTTTCTAATCTCCTTAGCATATTTCCTCTCTTCTCAGTACTAGTTTAAAGAGGTTGCTCTAAATGCTTTTGCTAAATCTTAATTCTTTTATTTTTTTTTAAGGATTTTAGTTTTTATTTATGCATATAAAAGCTTGGTTACAGGCCAGAGGCACAGGGGTGAGAAGATTCACCAGAGACAGAGAGAGGAGCAGAACAGGCAGATCGACTGAAATACACTGCTGAGGGGAGCAGCGGGTGAAATAGGAGAGGTCTGCTGCACCATGTGGGTCCTCTCCCTGACCGGGGATCGAACTTGTGTGACAGTGATTGCAAAAGCCCCACAGTGCAGTGCTCAACCCCTTGTACCACCAGCGAGTCCCCAAGTTTTTATTCTACTTTCATCATGAAATAGTCTCTTCCTCTAAAACTTCCATCAATTACTGGTACGGTACCTTCCTTCTTGAAACTTCATCCCCATCTTCTATTAGAACCTTCCTCCAGCTCCATCCAAGGCTTCAGTGTTTGGCTCAGAATTTTCTAGTTTGCCCTCTCCTGCCAGTAGGTCAGTTATAATAATTATCATCATCACCTTTACAACAGTTATATCTACTATGTGTTCAGTGTCCACCATGTGTCAGTCAGTAAGCAATGAGTTCTTCTCTTACTTGATACAGTCACTAAGCTGGGTCACACAGACCCTATACTACTGCTAATCTGTGACAACCTTGCAAGAAGAATGCATGAGTTAGAGACGATACATAACTTGCCCAAAGTCACAGTTATTTAGCAACAGAACCAAACTAAACACAAATATAATGGATGCCAAAGCCGAAATTCCTTCCAAGCGTCCCTGACAGTAGGAATAACTACCATTATCTGAATGACCACCACCTAACTGCCTTATACCAGTTATTTCAAAATTGCACCTTCCTGAGGTCCGTATCATTCCTACTTTAAAGAATTGAAAAATAAGGCTCAGAAATGTTAAGTATCCTTCTCCAGCTCACACGGGTAGATGAAGATCTCTCAAAGTCCAACATTTTGGCTCTTTCAACAGACCGAATTATAGACATGAGAAACGGATGAATGGCTCCCAGGGTTTAAGGAAGGTGTGGGATGGGAGGGAAGTGGATGTATCTATAAAAAGGTAAGAGGGATACTGTTCTGATGGCACTGTATCTTGACTATATCAATGTCAAGATCCAAATTGTGATAATTAACTGTAGTTGACAAGATGATATCGTTAGGGAAACTGGGGAAAGGGGTCCATGACATCTCTGTATTACTTCTTATTAGTACATGGGACTCGGTAATTACAGCAAAATACAAAGTTTAATTAAAAAATAATTAGTCATTATAAGTGTGATGAGCTAAAATAACCGTTTTCTTTGGGAAGGGAAGCTAAATCTAAGTTCACGGTATAACTTTAGCGACTGTTCTTTGCTTCTCCATACTGCATGTCAGAAGCCAGCTCACCAACTCACACACACAGAAGGCTGCTCTCGCCTTTCATCCCAATAACCTTTCACCCTGCAATTTACCCACAGCCACAGGATCCTATGGGCATGGCAGCCAATTTCTCCTGCACGAGTGCTTCTCTCGCTATCCTCTGCCACTCTACACCTAACAAGCATTCAGCACTTGTTTAAATCCAGGCCCCACCACTTACTGGCAAGTACCTAACAACCATGAACATCAGTTTTCTTACCTGTAAAATGAAGCTAATACTACTTTTCCTCCTGGTGATGTTGTGGATCATTTAATCAGATAATAAATGAAAAGCACAGAATGCAATGTCTGACCAAATGTTCATTAAATAGCCGAACACAACAGGAAAAGAACAGAGACGTGTCGAGGACAGTTCAACCTCCCTTGATTTAGAAGGAAAGCTTTGGAAAGCCCAGGTTGCCTTACTCCAGCGCTGAAGAAATACTGGGGGCCATTTATATTCAGGAACACTTGAAGGAATCTTCCTCCTTTCTCAGATACAACAGAGAGGACAAATAAGACAACCCCGAAAGCATCCTTGCAATAGGCAAGAATACCTTGCGTAAGTTTCAAAGCCATTTCAGTTGACTGGAGAAGGCCAATGCCAGATGTCGCTAGTTTACAGAGTGAGTGGAAAGGAGGAGAGTGAAAATTACAGGAACTTCCCCTTCAGGAACTGTGCCCTGCAGGAGGGAGAACTGGGACTACTGAATTAGACTTGACTTATGCTCTCTGCAATCACTTGAACTTTCTGGAATTGAGCTGAATCAGTCTTCTTGGACTTGTTTGAACCAAACCTGACTTATTTTTACTGAGACATAGGACACGTTAAGGTTGTCCATCCTGTGCTAATCACCAGCTCTCTCCCTATTCTGCCAATTTGATGACCTCTGTGTTTTGGGAGGAGAGGTTCAGTTTCTCTCTTTCTTGAGGTGTTTAAGAGATGGATAGACATTCTTGGTGAAAGAATTCAACTTTGGTGTGAACCAGATGACCTCTGAAGTCCCCTTCCCAGTAGGAGAAGGGCATGTTCTTCAGGCCCCTCTGAAATCAAATTCTAAGTAGTCACATCAATCTCCTCCCTGAGAAAAGGCTGATAGATTCTTAGAGCATGTCCCCTCTCTGATATCAGACACATGCCCTGACTCCAGGTACTTAGAGAGGCTACTGATGGCTTTCAACTCCATTGCCCCATTTATATCTTGCTCTTGGTGCCAAAAAGAAGTCAAGAGGACTGTATTCACATAGCACTTTTCTCATTAAAGCCAAACATGAGTCTGAAAACCCCCCTCCCACCTTTACCACTCAAACCAATAATGACCTCATTTAATTCCAGCACAGAACAATGTCTTTCACTTAAAATTAATGTCTTGTCCACATAAAATTGAAATACAGAATGCAGCCTTCCCAATGATAAGTAGAAAGCATAAAGGTGACTTTTAAGGAGATAAATTTATTCTGTCAGGGAAGGAATAAAAACCTTTTGCTATTCACCTGTGACTTGAGCACTCCTAAGCAATGAGTTCTTCCCTTATTTGTAACTAAATATGATGTGTCACTCAGTCTTCCCTTGCTGTCATGTGTTAAATTAAAATATATCATTAATATATACATCCTTTCTGAGCCTCACATGGTTAATGGTTCTGTATTAAAAGACCAGACAGTGTGTTGGCATCCGATAGCTGCGCACACGGAATAATATACTACACGAGTGGAGAAGTGGTAGGGAACAGGGCAGTTTGAATTATTTAAAATAGCAGAATTGTATCGCCTCCATTTACAGAGACTATCAAGTGAGGCAGTACAAATTGTTTTGAGTTAATGGAATAATAAAAGAATTACGATGATCCAATCAAGATTTCTGGAAATAAAACTATATAGCAACATTTGTGGTGCTTAATATGACAGTCCAGATTTTAAAACAGGAAAACATATTGGACAGTTGAACAGAAAAGGAGTATTTTCTTCAATGAATCAAAATCAAGAATCTTGTATTCAATCTTCTGTTATCTATTTTCTAGATGTGACCTGAGATAAATAAATTATAACGGTTGTTCTCTTGAAGAAAACAGATTCTAGTTGTGATTTTGTTTTATTACTTCCAACATAGATGCAACTAGCATTTGATGAATATTTACTAAGTTCAGGATTTTATTTCATTTAACCCCCAAAACATGCCTTTAAGGTTTATTTTAGCACCATCACCATCATCATCATCCTATTGTGCAGATAATAAGAATAATCAAAGCTTGTTAAATATTTCCCCCACCAGGACACCTGCGATGTTGGGGGAGGATGGGAGAACTTGTTAGATATCACACATGTGTTCTAATTCATCTAATATAATGCATGAGGTAGGTGCTACTCTTACCATCATCCCCATTTTTTCGGATGGGGAAATTAAATAGGAGATCACTTTAGTAACTGACTCAGAGTCGCCAGCAAGTAAGTGCAGAGCATGGATTAAAACAAGCACAAGGCACTGGTGAGATGGAGATGGTGATGGAGAATACATGGGGATTACAATTAATGGCAAGTATATGTAAATTTTAAAATATTTTAATAAAAGAAAAAAAATTAAAAAAATAATAAAACAAGCACAAGGGACTGAGGCGATGGTGCACTGGTGAGATGGTGATGGGGAATACAAGGGGATTACAATTGATGGCAAGTATATGTAAATTTTAAAAAAAATTATATTAATAAAAATAAAATGAGGTCTACCTGCCTCTCAGACAAGGGAAGCAAGAGTCCTGCTTGATCAAGTTCACATGCTCACATAGCTAGAGAGAAATGAGACTGAAATTCAACATCCCCCTTTCTTAACGTTTTACTTTGTTTTATGTGAATTTTCATATAGACACACATGTACAAAGGATGTTATTATGAACCTAAAGCAGGACTTTTAGTTCCAATTCTAACAGAGTTCTTTTTTTTTCTTCTTTTATTAAAATATTTTAAAGTTTACATATACTTGCCATTAATTGTGATCCCCATGTATTCCCCATCACCATCTCACCAGTGCACCATCACCTCAGTCCCTCGTGCTCCCATCTTCCCTC
>JAGFMF010011492.1:1542353-1589608 GCA_019455555.1 Galemys pyrenaicus | reverse complement strand
GCCATTCTCACTGGGGTGAGGTGGTATCTCATAGTGGTTTTGATTTGCATTTCTCTGATGACAAGAGAAGTTGAGCATTTTTTCATATGCCTGTTGGCTTTTTTTAGCACATTCCATCAATGAAATAGAAGTATTTATCACAGCGAGCTTTCATGGAAAGAACTTCACTATTGTTTTTAATTTTAGAGTTAAAACCTGTTCAGAAATCTGTTCTTTATAAAGCCATGCATTTAAAAAAAAAAAAAAAAAGACTTGCCTCTGTTAGTAAGATGCGCATATCTTTCCATATATATGCATATTTAGAAAAATAATATTTTCTTACAAAGTGGATTATACTGTCCACACTCTAAAACCTGCCAGTTTTGCTCTTTAACAAATCAAGGACACATTTCCATTCAATAAATACTGATCTGCAACTTCATTCTTAGCCTTACACTGTATTCCATCATATCAATGAACCACCACTAAGCTCACCAATTCCTTCTTAAGGAAAATTTATGTTTTTTTCAGTTTTTGTTAAAATAAAAACATGCTAAATTTCCTATCTTATACATCTTTATACACTTGTAAAATTAACTCTGAGAAGTCCAAGCACATAATAGGTTCTCAAAAATTAAATTCGTTCACTTAAATGAATGGATGAAACTGAAGTGAGCTGGTCAAAGATTTTGTAAATCTTATATTTTGATATGTGCTGCTAAATTGACTTCCAGAAAAGCAATCAATCTATTTTCTGTTCCTTACAACTTATTTTTTAACTTTGCTTAATGGTCTACATATTTCAGGATGTTACAAATCTTTCACTTTGCGGCCCTGTCTTAGGAACAGGAATAAGATACCAACAGCTTATGAGAGGCACTCGTCAAATTTTCAGGAATGATCAGAGCCAGTTGTAAAAGATATTATTTTAAAATTATGCACTCACCCCCCCACACACACACACCTCTGGTCTGTATCCTAGTGCTTGTATGCATAAATAAAATAAATATTTAAAAAATAAATAAAATTATGCAAACTCATAATTAACTATTTTTTTAAAAGACAGTAAATTCTCAGTGTATGACTTCCTGATTATTTTACTAAATTTTACTATTATCAGTGCTCTTGAAGTCACCTCTGACCATTATACCTGGAGACAGAGCGGAAACACTCCATACTGCTGTGCTCCCCAACTGTCTTCCCATCACCACATTCAGTGGCTTTACATTGGGAACTTGAAACTGCTCATGGAGGGGGTATTTATGCCATAGAAATTAGCAAGTGCCATCAATCGAAACTTGATTTAGTGCTAAAACTGAAAAAGGTATTAGTTTAATAATTTATGCAAAGGTGAGAAGGTTAACAATAAACTACAGATCAGCTTTAGTGACTCTAAATGTATTGGTGGAAGAGTTAGCAGACTGAGATACAGCTCCATTTGTCAAATCATGACTGAATATTGACTCAGATTCAAAGTTAGAGAAAAAAAATCAAGGAAAGCAGTCTGAGAAAATCAATTGACTGTATGAAACTGCATTTATTTAAAATAAAGAACATCATGTATTTTTATTTGTAAATTGTGTGCTATGTTACACTAGTAAAATTTATAACAGATTTATGTGCTTATATGTATATATATTTGCATACATATTTTCAGAGAGCTGGTTGTTAAACATTTGATAGCACACTAATGGATAGGGGCCATATTTTGAGAAGCTGAAATAACCACATGCAATCTATTCTAAGTTTCTACATGCAGTTGGCTATTTCTAAGATTTGTGTTCTGTTTCATTGATCTTTCTGTGTTATGGTCTTAGTGCCGTAATGATTGAAATATTATAGCTTTAAAATGCATTTAGTATCTAGGAGGCAATACCATTCACTATTCCCCCAACCCTCTCCAATTCCAAATGAACTTTAAAAATCTTTTCCAATCTCTTTTACAATAGTATTGCAGTAATATCTCCTCCTTTTGCTCAGTTCTTATTTTATATTCCTTGTTAGAATCTTATTTTCTCCATCCACGTACTATGCATTTATAGTCCTCATAACCCCACATATTTTATATTTTTGTTTTTTAAATACTTTATACTTTATATGTGGGATTTCTTACATTTTTGAATTACTATTTAACAAAGATATTTTACTGCCAGTGAGGATTCACAAAACTATTTCACCAAAAAATGAGTTAAAAAGAGCAGTTGCAAACCAGTATCAACAAAAATTATGACTGAATTACTACTAATTTATTCTTCAGTAATTTTCAACGTTTTCCCCCCTCAGCAACTGGTTATGATTAGTTTCTTTAAATTTCCTTTCTTATAGAAAGAAGTTGTTATAGGTAGGTTCTACAATGTCAACCAAACTTCCTATAATTGATAAAAGCGTAAATATATTTATATGTACTAGAAATGGCCATTCCCCACAGGTACAAGTGTGACATCTCTAGCACTTCAGCCTTTTATGCTATAGAATATGAAAATATTAACCACAAATATGTACCAGTCCTTAAATTACTTATATTTTTCCTATTCAACTACATTCCTATTTCATACTTCCCTCTTGGCTATGACTTAAAAGAAAGCAGAGCCAAGTTTTGTGCCTTAGCAATTCCTTACTTGAGACATATATTATTTTATGTTCTCCTTCCCTCCCTCTTTTGGTAATTTTTTTAAGATTTATTTATTTATGCATATAAGAACTAGGGTACAGGCCAGAGGTGTGGGGGCAGCGGTAAGAGGATTCCCTAGAGACAGAGCGGAGAACAGAATAGGCAGATTGACTGAAATACACTGCTGAGGGAAGTAGCAGGTGTGGCAGGAGAGGTCTGCTGTGCCATATAGGTCCCCTCCCTGGCCACGGATTGAACTAATATTGCAGTGGCTGTGGATGTTTCATTGCATGGTGCTTAACCCCTTGCGCTACCAGGAAGGCCCTGGTAATTTTTCTTTTATTGCACTAATAAAGTATGAATATCAGCTCATTTTAAAAAATTCAAAAAGTATTTTCAGTAAAAAGTAGATCCACTTTAATGTCTGAATTATGGTCAATTTTTTAAATAAAACTTTTTTATTTAGAGGTATTTGCAGATTCACAGATTATAAGAAATAATTCAGAGAGAGAGATATTGTGTGTCTTTTACTCAGTTCCCCAAATAATAATTTCTTGGTAACTATGAAACAAGATCACAGGTAGGATATTGACATTGATACAGTCACATCACATCACAAGCATCCTTTGTATTGTCCTTTCATAACCATACCCATTTCTCTCCTGCCTTCTCAGTCCCTGATAACTATCAACCAGATCTCCACGTATATCATTTTGGTATTTCAATAATGCTAAATTTTAAATCACTCATAGAGTCAGTAAACTTTGGGATTGGCTTGCTTAATTCTGCATAATTCTCTGGAGACTCATCCAGGTTGTTGCATTATATTAGTGGTTCTCTTACTTGCTGAGTAGTACTCCATGTATCACACTTTTTTGACCATTCACTACTGAAGGACATCTGGGTTGTTTCCATTTGGGGGCTATTATGAATAAAGCTGCTATAAACATTCATGAATAGATTCTGTATGAATGACCATAAGTCTTCATTTCTCTAGGAAAAAAGCCCAGGCATGCAATTTCTAAATAGTATTGGAGTTGAATATTTAGTTTAGGAACTATCAAACTATTTGCCATATTGGTTGTACCACTTTACATTCCTACTAATAATGCATAGGTTCCACATTCTTTGTCAGCATTTAGTGTTGCCACTACTTTTTATTTACCTAATCAGTGTATAGTTCTATCACATTATGGTTTTAATTTACATTGGTCTAATAAATAACAATGCTGAATATATTCTTATGTCCTTATTTTGCCATCTGTATGTCTTCTTTGGTGAGATTACTCATGTTCTAATTTGACTGGTTTTTTTTTACTATTTCATCTTGATAGTTCTTTATGTACTCTAGATACTAATCCTTTGTCAAGATATGAGACTGCAATTTTTTCCCAACTCTATTGACTTATGTCTAAAAAATAGGCCACCTTAACTGAATAAGTAGAAATCCAAAAAGTTCTATTACATAAAATATGCAGTTGTTATTGCAAGATTAGCAAAACAGTATTTTTTGGTCAGTCTTTCAGTACTGTATAACTCATGGAAGGTGATGGCAGGGAAAACACGTTTTCATTTTTTGGACATGTAGGAAAGAGAAAGATTATTACAAAGTAAACAGGTACTGTACACTGAAATGAGAAAGTTCCAAATGAAAGGAGAAGCCACATCTGCTTTACTCCCACAAGGGACAAAGATGTCTGCCCTCCAGTCACCACCTTCTAAAAGCTACATAGAGAGCTGGCACCATATATCTGTTACATTATATTCAAATAACCATCATTGCAGGATCTTCTACTTTTGTTTTGCTCTGTTATCTTACATAAATTGTTTTATTAGTCATCTTACAAACAGTCCCCTTAGACACATGAACACTAGCAGAGTCGCACACCTCCAGTGAATACAAGCCTTACATGTGGTACCCAAGAGTAGAATCACCAGGGTTTGCACTCAGGTGTTGACTAACAAAGGTAGGGGCATAATTCACACAGTGCCTTGGAAAAACATCAGGTGTGTGGTAAAAGGACTGGATACTAGTCCTGACCTTCTACTGGTCTGGGAGAAGACATTTCAAACCATAAAGACCTTGTTTTCTTCCACACCAAGTCAGGAGTTCAACTAGTCAACAAAATGATTTCTTTTTTTTTTTTTTTTTCCTTCTTTTTTTTTTTTTTTATTAGTTATATTTGACATCATTTGTAGTCCCCAGGGGGTACCCACCACCATTTCACCCGTGCACCATCACCTCAGTCCCTTGTGCACCCTCTGGCCTCTTCCCCGTCTTTGCCCTCCCCCCTGCCCCTCCCCTCCCCCATGGTCCCTTTGGTTTATCCCGGCTTTTTGGTCTTATTAAGTAACAAAATGATTTCTAAGGTTGCTTTCAGTTCTTTGATTCTTTCATTTCCATCCACAAACAATATGGAAATTTTCACTAAGGGCATGCTCTGAGAAAACATCACACAAACTCAAACTGATGAGCGTTCAGCAAAACACCTGGCCAGTCCTTTTCAAAAGTGTTAATATCATGACTGATAAGGAAAGCTCAGGAAACTGTCACAGATTGTAGGAGACTAAGAGATAAAACCATCAATGTATCTCTGTGGGGTCCTAGATTGAATAATAGACTAGAGAATGGACATTAGTGAAAAATTTGGGAAATCTAAATAAAGTCTAGTTTAATTAATTAACACATATGATTAATGGGTAAATTTTAATAGGAGAGTTTGCAAGATTGAAGTACTGGAGTCATTATTAAAATTATTTTTTGGAAAAGAGGTCAGTTCTTCAAATATGAATATGCATATTTTAAAAAGCTTAAGATGACAGCTTTTAATCCATATTTTGGATATCTTCAGTATGGTTAATTAAAAAGCCATCAGAAGGTCATATTATTCTCTTATTAATATTTTTTGGCAACATAATCATCTCTAGAGCAATTCTGTAAATATACAAATATTTTTCCAATGTGGGAATGTGAATATATTATGAAAACCTGAGTTAGACATGCAGGCAAAAAGACATTTTACAATAAAGAATAACCATCACATAACTTTGTGCTAAATAACATCAAATAGATGACCCTGAACTTTATCTCAAATTAGTATTTTTACATAAATTTTATAGTAATGTCATCTCCATGAGGAGCATCCTTTTTAAAAAGGAGTTTTTAATAAATTCTTGAAAAGTGTTTAAACAGAGCCATGTAGGTCTAAATTCTGGACCCCACAGAGTTCTAACATAAACCCCATGACTCTGTTATTTAATAAGCTTGTGACTGGAATAGCCCCATCCACAGTAAGTTGTCAGCCCCAGTCCTCTATCCTCCCTTTGCTCTGATTTGCTCCTGGGTGGAAGTGGAATTCAAGTAACTGCTAGATAAAGTTATTGCATTTGATGGGAATAGCTCAATTTTTTATTTCCTTCTTTCAGATCATCAAAGGCAAAGCATGGCCTGACCTGGTCATCCTGTATTCTCCATAGGGTTGGCAAAACACCTCTCTCTGAGGTTTCCCCAGACTAGTAATTGTCATTGACATGCAGGGGTAACACCACAAGATGAGGCACTTCTCACGTTTTGTAGTTAAGACCTACAAACCACATCTCTCCCTATGCATCAAAGACATCTAATCTATTTTCATAGAACTGCCTTTATGTCTAAAAAATAGACTACTCATGGTTAAGCAGAATTATATAATTACATCCCTATTTTACAAACAAAACCAAAATTTGCAAGATGTTCTTGAAGCAAGACAATGGTAGCCATAAGAACCTGGACTTGGATGAGAGCCACTTTGCACTTGGAGCAGTTTATCTTTCAAAAATGACCCCTTGATTAATAAAGCTGTTTCTGGTAGAACTTCCTTTAATTAGAAATTCTCCCAAACCCTTGCTCTTCCTGAAACTCTGGAGCATCAGTTCTGTCTTTGAAGCATTCCCAGAATCTGAACTGAGGTGGGGAATTCTGATTATCCATTGATGCCTCAGTGGATAACCATCATTTATTTTTTTTCTTTATTCATGTATATTTGACATCATTTATAGTCCCGATGGAATTCCCACCACCATTTCACCAGTGCACCACCACCTCAGTCCCTTGTGCTCTTTCTGCCCTCAACCCATTCCCTCCTCCTTCCTCCCCCCACTAAGTGCCTCTCATTTGTCTTTGTCTCTCTGCTTTTGTTGTATTGTGATTTGATTTTGTTGTTGTTGTTATTGTTCTTGTTATTGATCTTTCCCTTGATCCCTTGTTTGACTCTCTTATATTCCTCCTAAAAATGGATGGAGCTAGAAGGGTTATGCTCAGTGAAATAAGTCAGAAGGCAAAAGAAAAATATCAAATGGTTTGCCTTTATTGATTGCTGATTAGTATTCCATTGTGTATATGGATCACATCTTCCTGATCCAGTCCTCTACTTTTGGGCATTTGGGTTGTTTCCAGGTCTTACCAATTATAAATAGTGCTGCAATGAACATAGGAGTGCAGGTATTCTTTTTAATCAGTGTTTTTGTGTCCTTTGGGTAAATTCCTAGGAATGGAACTGCTGGGTCATATGGTAGCTCCATTTTTAGTAGACTGAGGACCCTCCACACAGCTTTCCATAGTGGTTGGACCAGTTTGTATTCCCACCAGCAGTGTAGGAGAGGGATAACCATCATTTATTGAAGTAAACATGGCTGTGAGTCCAGGGGGCTTAGTCTGAATAGCTTAGCCTGGCAATAATAGTTATCACCAGCATTTGCTTAGCACTTGAGAGTTTTGTTAGACACTACTCTAAGTGCTTACTGCATTTAGTACTGACAATAACCGTGAAAGTCAGGTACTCTTATCATCCTTCCCACTTTACAGGTGAAGAAATCAAGACACACAAATATTAAATTGTTTGCCCAAAATATCACCAAGAAAGAGCTGCTATGAATATTGCCAGGCCTGGCCTTCCCAGCAGGGTCATTTTCTCCAAGCAGTTCAACTCCCAATCTGTGCTCATCTGCCACCTGATTGGATGCTGCTGCTAGTAATGCTTAACCTCTCTACTTCACAGCTTTGTTGGAAGGATCAAATTATGGCAAGGGAACATGTCTAGCTTTTCTTTTCTTCTTTGGTATTGTTAGAAACAACACAGGATATGGAATATGTAACATGTGGCAAGATTCCTGGCTATGTGGGTGGGAATGGCGTACTTTCTAGAGCCCAATGCTGAAAACAGGGGAAGCTGAGGATTTTCCCACTCGCTGCCCCCTCAGCCTTTTTCTTCCTGCCAGGCCTGGAGCCTCCACTGCCACTTCTTAGTGGTCTTCACAAAGCTGCTATCTTTCTACATGATACATCAAATTTCTAAAGCAGATTGCACAATGACAATCATAAGCACTTTCAAAGAAAACACAGAGCACAAACCGGGTGTTGAAACACAGGGCGGTGTGGCTCTCTGCCCTCAGCCTTGTCTGCTCTGGTGCCATCACCAGGTCTGCATCTCTTTTCCTCCTGAGTGTCTCATTGTCTCTCCACCTGCCTACCTTTAGCCTCTATCCTCTTTAGTTTACAGTGATTATCATATTGCGATGATATTGTAGGTATTATTCACCCTAATTCAGAACAGGGTTTCCTTAGCTAAGGTGAATAGAGACATAGTCAAAATACCTATTTCCAAAAAGGACCCCAGAACTTAAGTTGTAAGTGACTTATTCAGTCCTCAGTCATAATGTATTAGGCCATTCCTGAATACTTGGGGGAAAGGAGGTCAGGAAAGAAGTCTGTGGAATAGGCATCTTGGAAAGTCTCCCTTCCTACAAGAGACCCATGAGCGCATCCTCCCTTTTTTGTTTTTAAAGATTTCATTTATTTTTGTATACAAGAGCTGGGGTACAGGCCGGAGGTGTGGGGTGGGGGTGAGAGGATTCACCAGGGAGAGAGCGGGAAGCAGAACAGGCAGATCTACAAAAATACACTGCTGAGGGGAGAGTAGGTGAGGTAGGAGAGGTCTGCTGCGCCATGTGGGCCCCCTCCCTGGCCAGGGATGGAACTCTGCTGCAGTGGCTAAGGATGCTTCTTAGTGCTGAGACTTAACCCCTTGTGCCACCAGGGAGGCCCTCCCTCCCTTTGATCCTGCATATACATCGTCAGAGACTGAGCAGAGGCAAAAGGGTTCATGTCCAGTCGCTCCAGCAAAGGTTGACCACACACACATCTGAGAGCAGAAATCATCCTGCAATGGTATGTGAATTCATGATGGCAGATTAGCCTGGCATTTGTGTTTGTTGTGTGGGAAGGTGATAGCAGTGTAAATTTTTGAAATTTAAGTATTTTTATGTTAATTGCATAAAGTAGCATAGATTTGTTGCTTTAAACCTCATGCACGGAGAGTTGGAATTGGGCTTGATTTCTTTTATTATCTACTAAAATGACTTCAGTCCTTGTTTGTATTTACATGAGAAGCACAGATCTATTTCTGAATAGCTTTACAACTTTAAGTGTTTTAAGAAACTTCTTTTTAATACCATCTAGTTAATTGTAGCATGATAGCTCCTGAGTGGAACGTTGTATCTATCAGTCTTAAGTGCTGCTGTGGCTATAATAGCTTCAGTCATATTATAATCTCCTTTATTTAGAGCACTTGGAAAGTAGAAAATTAAATATGTCTCAATCTGCTATAATTTTATACTTACCTTAGTGCTAAGTAAATACTAATGAAACTCTATCATCTTTAGAAAAAGTATATTCTGAATTCTTTCATGATGGAATGAATTCAACCTCCTCTTATTTCCCTACTCTCTATTCAGTTAAAAATGTCTTCTCTGTAATGGCAACTTTCTTTGTTCATTGATTTTTGAACTCCAGCGAATTCACTCAGTGAAGAGAGAGCTGGAAGAAGGAAGAAGGGGGAAATAGTGGAATTACATTCCTGCATGGAAGATACTGCTCAGCGCTAGACCCAAATGAACTCCAAATACCAAGACCAGAAGTAGCCAGGTGTTGGGTCCCCCCAAAAGGGGCTCCCCTTGGCTACTGTCATGTGGTCCACTAACTAACAGTATACACTAACTACCAGTATACACTCACTGCGGACTTTTTTGACATGCAAAAGCTAAAGCTCGCCCAGACTAACCCAATAAAATCTGCACCAAGAGGTACAGAGGATTCCTCTGCCCTTTCAAGTCTGAGGAGCTCTGTCATATCTCACCAGAGCCTCCACTGGGGAGATGGGAAAGTCCACCCTGATTAATCTCAGGAATTAAGTGGGGCCAGTCTCCTTCACTGAGGATGGTATTCTCAAGATGATGGAAAGTAAAGAGCTATAATTCTTTAAAAATTCAAATCAACCATTGAGATCCCATGCCATGGCAGGAAGAACTAGGGGAGAGGGAAAGTGTCACATACAATTCCAACCAACTGTCGAAACAAAAAGCTCTTGTTGGTACTATTTTGCCCTCTTCCCTATGTGATGTTATTGGATTTGATTTCCTTTCTTCTAGAGAAGGACACATGGGAAGAAGAAAAAAATGACCCAAATTCAGTATTCCATCCAGATGCTTTCAATTTGGCAGGCGGGAAGCAAGTTTTGCATAGAGACTGAGCTCACTGAAAGGGATTAGAATTTTGAGTTGGAAATTTCAAAGGCATTTTAAAGTCAAGAAACAGTTTAGGAAAAAATAAATACCAGTGACCTTGATGTAATTCTGCAATGAGATTCACATCTCAGCGCCATCTTGGAATAAGCTCCTCTGGGTTCCTTTTCACTAGTCTCCCTGGCATATGGAGCTCACCACAACAGACTGGATGCTAAATCTCACTTAGGCAAGTGACAAAAAGTAGGAGATGTAACAGGACCCAGAACGCACTTAATTTAAGAGGAGCCAGTTGGAGAGACAATATACAGCACAGAAAGGTAATAACAGACTATAAATGCACAACCTCCACGACAGAGGCTGCACTTCACCAGCTGAAAGTGTCTGAGAACCTCTGTCCCCTTTGCAGCTGAACACACGCTGCACGTCACACTCATGACGCATTTGCACTTATGGGAGTGACGTGAGCACTTTCCACCATCCCTCTCCGAAGGTTATTCGCTGGGTCAGATTCTTAGCCTCTCTTAACCATTTGAAGCATGTTTAGTTTCTTTTTTCCTTAGTCACTTATGTTTTCCTCCTGTGTGTTGTGGTTTATTTCAATAGGTAGACGACCTAGACGCTAGTAGCTATTAAGGGCAGATAATACTCTCAAATATTTTTCATTTATTTTCCAAAACAAAAAAAAGGTCAGCATAGGAGTAAATATATCTTTCATTTTTTTTGAATCAGATTCTTAATTAATTAGGGTATCTCAGGTAGTAAGAGCTAAGAATAGGGGCCATCCTGGTAGTGCAGGGGTTAAAGACACGGAGCTATTACAGCCACTGCAACATGAGTTCAATCCCCAGTCAGGGAACTCACCTACATGGTGCAGCAGACCTCTCCTGTCTTGCCAGCTGTTCCCCTCAGCAGTGTATTCCTTCTCCCCACTCTGTCTCTGGTGAATCCTCTCACCTCCCATAGCTCTGGCCTATGCCCCAGTTCTTGTATGTATAAATAAAAAAATCTTTTAAAAAAAAAGAACTAAGAATATATATTTTCTATTAAGATAATACAAATTATTTTTATTTATGTATTTATTTTTTAAATTTATTTTTACTTTTTCCACCATTGTTCATTTTTGTACAACATTTTGTTTCTCCCCTGAATTGTAGTTCCTGTATTTCTCCCACTACCACAGCACCTGTGACCCATCAGCACAGTCCTTGTGCTCTTCCCTTCCCCATCTTGACCCCTCTCTCTTCCCCTCCCCTGCTGTTTGCCACAGATCTATGGTCAGCTAATTGCTTTTGTCTTTTTCCTGACCCTTCCTTTGGTTTTCCTATATTCTATCTATAAGTGAAACCACCCAATAATTCTCTTTTTCCTTCAAACTTATTTCACTGAGTATAATCCCTTCTAGCTCCATCCATGTTGCTGCAAATGGCATGAGTTCATCTTTTTTGATTTGATTGCTGAGTAGTATTCCATTATGTATATAAACCACATCTTCCTGGTCCATTCATCTATTTTGGGGCATTTGGGTTGTTTCCATATCTTGCATATTGTAAATAGTGCTGCAGTAAACACGGTGGGGGCAGCTTTCCTTTTGAATCCATCCTTTGGGTAGATTTCTAGGTGTGGGACCGTTATGGTAGATGAATCATATGGTAGTTCCATTTTTAGTGTTTTGAGGAACTTCCACATAGCTTCCCATAATGGCTGCAACAATTTGCATCCCCACCACCAGTGTAAGATGGTTGTTTCCTTTTTCTCCACATCCTCGCCAGCACTTGTTTCCAGTTTTGTTTTGTTTTGTTTTAATGTGGTCCTTTCTCACAGGTGTGAGGTGGTATCTCATTGTGGTTTTGATTTACATTTCCCTGATAATAAGTGATGTTGAACATGTTTTCATGTGTCTGTTGGCCATTCGTATTTCTTCTTTGGAGAACAAAGAATTTTTTAATTTTAATTTAAAAATTAAAAATTTTCTTTTTAATTTTAAAAGAAAAGTAGCAACTACGGCATTTTGTGAAAAGGTGAATTTACGCCATAACACATATAGATAACATAAAAATTATACATGTGGGCTACACAAATAGGGGTTTTAATTTATAATTGATTAGGAAAATATTTTCTTTCCTGATGATCATGGCTAGTCATCTCAAATGAGTATAAAAACTAATAAACTCATTCAAAATTAGACTAGAAAGATTATTAACTCTAGAAAAATAGCTCTAGTTTTCTGGGTTCCCATAATAAAGTAGCATAAACTGAGTAGCTAAACAGAAAAAGAACTTGTCTCCCCATTCTGAGAGTTAGAAGTCCAAGATCAAGGTGTTGAAAGGCCACATGAACCCCAAGCAGCCAGGGCAGCTGATGCCTTGCCTCTCAGAGCCCCAGAAGGTCTGTGGCTTTGTATCATCATCACTGTGACCTCTGCCTTCACCTTCTCATGACCGCCTTCCCTCTGCATTTGTCCTTCTTCCTTTCACAGGCATCAGTAACAGCAGGTTAAGAGTCCACCCAAATGGCCTCGTGTTGATTATATCCTCAAAGACCTTATTTTCAAATAAAGCTACATTCATAGGTACCAGGGGTTACAGCCTCAACAATTTGATTCAGAATGGGCTGACCATGTGGCTAGCATTTCCTTAGTGACAAACTATGGCTGTCACTTTGCCAAAACGAAAGTATTATTCTCTTTCTACTCCAAAAATTAAAATTTCTTTTCATTGGCTTTCACCAAAAAAGAAAAAAGGAGCAATTAAAATCCAACAATCATTGCTAATGGAATGTGTCCAACAAGTATTTGATAAAGGTCCTCTTTGAAAAGAGAAAAGGACATCTATGACCCAATGTCAACTTCACCATAATAGGAGCTAATAACTTAAGATCCTTGACGTTTTCAAGTAACCCAATTGCTTGGGTTCAAGAAAAAAAAGTTCATGATAAATTCAAAAGATTCATCACAAGGAAGAGATAGAAACATACCTCGAGTCTTTTCTCCTAAATATCAAAAATAATTTAGCATGACAACTCTTTAATACCAGTTGAATGTTCGGGAAAACATAATTAACACCAAGTTATGCACCATCCATAATCCAACATATTGTAGACAACAACTTCTTTTTGTTGTTACCATTCTTTGCCTGAATTTAAGTACACCACTCCTTCCCAGCTTACAATTATCCTGCCTTCCTCAGGGAGCACCAGTTCAAGGCACTTTCCATTGTCTTCCCTCCTCCTGTCTGGCTCCTTTTCTATTCCTTATAGGCACTGTGGGTGCTGCCTCTCAGGACCACTCTCATTGGCTGCTGGCTTCTTTGGCTCTCAGCCCACCCCCTGTTCCTAGCCTGGTGTCCTCCATACACACTGCTTCTCAAATTTGATTGTGGGAGCTTGTTCAAATGCAGATTCTGACTCAGCACTGGGCGGGAGTGAGAGCCTGCATTTGCAACAAGTCCTGATGGCTGACATCATGCTGCGGCCCTTGGGCCACTCTGTGTGAAGCAAACTGTGTGCACATCTGAGCGATTGCCCCCCCAGGGCCTTCCGCCAAACCCCCGCTACCTTCACCAGTTGCGATGTCACCCCCAAGGTCTCAATCTTGAAAATGATCTCTTATCACTACCACCTGCTCTCCATTCACTCAGGTGGCCCTAAGCAGAGCCCAGGTAAACAAGTGAATTAAATAACTCTACTAAAGAATGAATGGCTAATAGACTTTCCTTACCCCCCTCCAACTTCCTCCCAGAGGGTATCCTGGACACTTCGTGTGAATCTTTTTTTTTTTTTTTCCTGTTCTTTGGTCATGAAACTCAGAGCACAGGGAGAGTTCAGCTGGGAAAACCTGCTTACTTTCATTGGGTTAGTCTTTGTGCCAAGAAATCTTGTATTCTGCTGGCCAAAACCCACTGGACTTAGACAAAGCCCCTCTGAACTAGGATGTACCAGTTGCTTTTCAATCTCACTGTTGACAAGGGAGTATGGAGACTGACACAGAGGCCGAGTGACCAGGCTGGACAGATGATGGTGTGAGCCTGAGGACCAAAGGCACTAAGATCTCTGCAAGAGAGAAGGTGAAGCCACAAATTTTCCAGCTGCTTCTACAACCAGTCTTATTCCAGTGCACTGGAGTCAGGGATTATATCTCCTTCTGGGCTCCAGGAAAAGATCTTCCACAGGCTCTGATCAGAGTTGTAGAAAATCACAGGATATAAGCAAAAAAGGAGAGGGACGAATCAACCTTCTCCTGGAAAGACATGGGGTCTTGTACCCCCTGGTCCTTTTGGCCCAGTTTTCCAAGTTGGCTTGGCCTCAAGTCCCACTTTTTTTTCCTAGGAAAGTTGCAAGTGTTTATGAGGCATGGATAACTTGATGTGCTACATTGAATTAATAGAGAGCTGTGTTATTTCTTTAAATGAAGTAGTCTCCATTTGAAGTGTAAATGTGGGTACAAAATTGTTACCAGATTTTCAAAGTATCCCTAATACCAAAAGATGCAAAGGTCATACTCTAAACAGCCAAATGTTAGCCAAATCTACTCTAAATAGCCATAAACATGTTCTGAGGGCTTGAGAGAGGAGACATAGAGGCCCTTCCTTTCTTCCCTGCCCCCTGCACACATGGAAGGCAGAGAGCAGAGCTGGGACTGCAGGGGGTTCCGTTTCCCTCACACTCTAAGGAGAACCTGCCTTGGGTTCTGCTTCCTTATATTCAAATTCTGACCCAGAGTCTGCAGTACAGGCTGCCAGGTCAACTCCCAGCACTTAGTGAAATTCGAAGGTAAGACTGGAGAGCGGCTAAGAGCTGAGTCCTCACTGTGTCCAAGTGCGGCCAATACTCCGGGTCCAGGAATCCAAACTCCCAAAACTGGGAGATGCCAGAAGTCCTTGGACCTTTACTTGCCAAAGAAAAGAGAATTCTGGGTCTTTCGAACACCCTGGTGGTGTAACCTCCCCCTCCCCTCCACACACTAACCCAGGAAATGCCTTTTTCAGCGACACATTAAATGAGATAACATATGTAAAGCACCCAGCGTGGAGCACAGCAGATATTAGGGATTCAATAAATATTAGTTCCCATCCCTATTAAAAGTAACACCAATGACACTGTTTATGTGATTCTCTTGCTGTTATTACCATTCTAGCACAGTAAGAAGTGTGCACGTAATTAAATATGTACCACTATGGTAATTTTGTTTTTTAAATTTTATTGATAACATCATTATACTCTCTATGTAAGCTCAGAGTTTTCCTGCTTAGGCAGCATGGACATCTGTTCCTAACTTTCCAAAAAACAAAATTTAAGGGAACATCTGAGGGAAAACAAGTCTGACCAGCTGAAGTGATAAGTGTGCCACTCCCCCCATTGTTCTTCCTGTGCTAGTTCAACCCTACCCTGCCCTGCACCCTCCATCCCCACTCCCCACCTCTCCCCCTCCCCCCACTCCCCACCTCCCAGCAACCTGCTGACCTCTGTCCACCTCTTTGCCCTCACTGAAAACAAACAAAAAAGAGACTAGGCAATCTCCAGGAATATCCCCTTCCATCTGTTTTCTGGATGCTTTCATTCACATGCTGTTCAACCCCAGCAGTCTGGGAGCGCCAGCCAGGGCAGAGTCTAGTAAGGGAGCTGACAGTTGCCTGTCAAAACTATTCTCAGAATCCCTGATGAAAACACTGACTGGGAGTAAGTGTGGACTATGACTCAATGCCACAGGGAGTTGAGCGCAGTCACCCCCATTTATCAATATCTGGAATGAGGAGGAAACATTAGCATCAAAGTGAAAAATGGCCAGTCATCTCCAGCTAGAAAGCAGACATGCATGGAGCAAGCCCATGAAGTGGAGGGTGAGGTTGGGGTGATACCAGCTGAACCCACCATCATGCTTTCAATATGAATTATTCACATTTAAAAAAAAAATCTGTGAAACCACAGGACATATTCAAAAACCCTCAACGGTATCTATCAACAGCAACTATAATAATCTTGATTCCTAACTAACTTCAGGAAATGACAACAGCCACAGATGGAATCAATCACTGCAAAATAAACCGTAGAAAAGCAAACAACTTCAACTAGGGAGTAAATCCTGAAGAGTGTTTTAAATGGGCTCGTGACAAAGTTCACTGGGACTAAACCAGTTGGCCTGGTTTCCCAGAAACATTGTCTGATACTAACTGACACTGAAAACAGAGTCACCGTTGACAGACACGCGCTATCTACATGTACTATCTACATGTACTCCTGTAACTACTAAGAAGGCATAAAAAAAAAACCAGAAAACAGCACCAGTTTTATTAACTCTAGTCGTCCTCCATGCCCACGTCCCAACTCCAGCCCTCTCAACCCCTGCTTGGTGCCTGATAGTCACAACTTTTATATCGTGCACCTTCAACTGTATGGCCCTTTGTAGGGTAAAGGTTGATCAGGTTTTTCCACCCTCCCACCACTGATGATGGACACCTGCGGTGCTGCGAGCATTCCAGGGTGGGCATGCGCAAGTGGGCGCACCTGTGTTGGACACGGGCATAAATGGGCGGCGTCATGAGGATGCCAGAACAGACAGAACTGTGAGGACGGACCGAGAGAACCGACAGCAGCAGCAGCAGAGAGAGAAGAAGCAGCCGAGAGGGTGAAATATGCTGGGGGCTGGGAGCCTGCCAACCTCCCAGCCCCCCGGCACCCCTGCCTGCCATGTACCTGGCCACCTCTACTAAATAAAGCCTAAAAGCCACCAAGGGCTCCGAGACTCTCCTTCCTTGACCCGTCTGCCCAGAACCATCCTGAACCTGCCTCCAGTGCCTCCCCCGTTTCCTGCCGCTACACCCTTGTAACATACATTCCGCATCACACCGAAGGAGCAAAAACGGCCATGACAGTAAGAGTCCTGGATTTGGTTAGAGTCACCAGGTTTGCAAAAACAAATGGATATTCGAGCTCCAAAAAATGTTTAGACCTTCATACTTCAAGGATTCAAAAAATAATGAAGGGGCTGGTTTTCTGTTACAAAATCTGGAGAAGTTTGATCGCTTACTTTAAAAGTTAACACCGAAATGAAACAAGAAGTTTGAATACCGTGGTGGAGCAAAACATCCAGAAAACAGAGAGAAGGGGGTATTTGTGAGTGCAAAGTCTCTAACAGGCATCTTCATCCTACGTTTGCAGAGAACCTTAGTGACCACTCAGATGTGGCCATGTACCCCAGGTTGCCGGCAGGGGTGCTGCTGACCTGAACAACTTATTCTAGATATTGGTAAATGGGGGTGACTGCTCTCAACTCCTTCTGCCATTGAGTCATAGTCCACACTCACGCCCAGTCAGGGGTTATGCTGAACGAAACGCATTGCTTAGGAAGAGTGGACACCTCTTCTCTTTTGAAATAAATACTTTTGAAATAGATACAAATTGCTTTTGAAATAAATACAAATATAATATCTACAGTAAGTAAATAATTCTGAGAATGATATTCTACCCATCTTTTTACAAAAAAAAAAAGGAACCCCACCACTTTCATATTTCAACAATATGGTGATGACTCCCAAAGTTTCAAATTTATTTTGTAACATTTATAATAGAAACTTATTATTTCACTGAAATGCTGTCTTGCAGTGCATTGCCTTAAAAATTAGTATTCATCACTCTTCCCATGACACGATGTTCCAGTCATGGAAAGTTCCAGACTTATGATGTCACCAGCACGTCTTCCAAGGCCATGTGGTCATGTAAGGCTCTACCTGTTGCCGTTCACCTTTTAATCACAAAGGTATTCGCAGTCTTCCAGGGGTTGGGGGAAAAGATTAAGAATAAAAATCTCAAAATGATTTTCCCCTGAACCCACAACTTCAGCCAGTTTTCATGCCACAGATAACGCCTAGTAAGATTTTGGTCTGGTAACCAAAATCACCTTGAGCTGGGTTTAAGGAAATGGGGGTTGAGGGGAGATCAGTGCCTGGTTACAGTGCAGTTAGAAGCATCTCACACAATTCTGGGGCAAAGATCCAGCTTAACGTCTCAGGCTCCTCCCGTCCCCTGCCATCTCCCATCCTCCCTTCCCCTGCAGACTTCCTCTGCTCCTGTGTGATGCAGCGACCCCCCTCCCAGTCGTCCATGCCCACTCATGTCCATGCACCCAGAAACAGAACCCACTGTCCCCTGTGTGACTCAAACCTCCACCTGGTCGAACAGCCTTGCACTGGGGACAGGCACATTCCCTTGTTATAAACAAGGCTGCAAGGGCCCAACCTTTGGGAATGGAGTAGCAGTCCCTAGACAAGACAGAAATACACAGTAGGAACACCCCAATAAGTGTGTGGGACAGTCTCTAATGAGAGGTTACATATTTAATGGTGAGTCTGCTATCGGAAGACAGATTGCTGAGATATTCCCAGTCAAATTCTCTCATTAGAGAGATCATGTGCAAATTATTTTATTGGAAAATGTGTTTCATGTTCTTTGCAAATTTTGGAGCTTTGTACGACATATTTTTCCTTCCTCTCCCCTTAAGAATCTGACATTGCCACCACGAAGAAGCATGTTTGTGGCATTTGGTCTATTTATTCCCCCAAATATGTCAAGAATACAGAACTGAACATCACATTACTAACAAGTTAACATTTCCCACTCTCCACTAAACACAGGGCTTGTAACTATAATGGCTTTAGGGAAATCAGCACTGTAGACCAGTAACGGAATCCCAAACTAGAAAGATCCACCCCTACCAAAAAAAGAAAAGGAAAAAATCCAAACCATTACAAAAAACAAAGCCAGCATTATAGCTTGTACCACGGGCATGTTGACTTTCCTGCTTTTAGACAGAACAGCACCTTCACGGCACCCCCATCACACCCCACCCTGTTTTGCATGTTGCATGCATGAGATGACTGCATCCTTATAGCAACCCTGCAAGTCTTTGGATTTAAAAACTCTCTGAGCCTCAGAAGGACTAAATAATTTCCCCCCACAGCATAGAAGTGCAATGTAAAGCTGCCTGCTCTAAGACTTATGGTGCTTCCCTCACTACTTGTAATAGCTAGAATTTATTCAGCACGCCAGGGCCCAGTTCCCATTGCTTCCCATGTACTGACTTAGTATACGAACTAGCTGTTCTCACATTAAGTCAATAATGTCTCACATTATTAAGTCAATAATGAGAAGAGCCGTGAATCCATCCCATTGGGAAAGTCAAATCAAGTTAAAAGGGCAGAGTTTGCCTTTTGACTGCACATGGAAGACAGAAAGGACCATCTTGGTACCTACATTCTCAAATCCAGTTCTTCTTTATGTCTCGTAAAGATTCACAACATCGGGGTCTCCCTGGTGGCGCAGTGGGTTGGGCAATGCACTGTGAGGCAAGCCACAGCCACTGCAGCATGAGTTTGATCCCTGCTGCCGGCCAGGGAGGGGACCCACATGGAGTAGCAGACCTCTCCTGCCTCTCCTGCCTCGCCCGCTGCTGCCCTCTGCAGTGTATTTTGGTCGGTCTGCCTGTTCTGCTCCCCACTCTGTCTCTGGTGAATCCTCTCACCCCCACACACCCTGGTTCTTGTATGCATAAATAAATAAATCTTTCAAAAAAAAAGGGGGGGGTGTGTGTTTGGGAAAGGGTGGGGCACAGAGTCCAAGGATATTGGTAGCCCTTTTCCAAGAACATTCTGTTCCTTCTCTCTCCTTTTAAGCAGAAGCATATTTGGGTTTTGTGTGCTCGGAGACCTTTAATGAACTGCATCCCTATGGTATCTTTTCTTTCCCTGCTTGCTCCATTAAAAGCCTTCCAGTTTCAAAGTGCTGCAGTGCAACTGGCTTAGATAATGTACTGTCACCTGCACCTTATATGCAGTGTCCAGGGTACTCGTCTTACAGTAAGTGTCACTTCAATTGCAGCCAGCTGGCCACGGGCCATGACCTTTGGAGGCCCCAGTGGCCATTTATTGCAAACTATCACTTGTGGGTGATGCTAATGAACTTATTCAAGAAGCCACATTTGCACGCCTTCATATTTTGCTGCATCTCCCTTAAAATTGCTAATAAAAAACTGGCAAACATGCTCATTATTATTAATTTGCTCCCCCATTATTTCAGTCCATTGTGGGCAGAGGAAACCTTTCTCATTCATGCCACCTCCACATATACTTCATGACCACCAAAAACCAAACAAATGCCCTAAAGTCACAAAAGCCCAGTGAGATAATTGCCTCCAAATATGGAGCGTTATATGCCAACTGTTTATGACATTCACAAAAGTGGGAAGGAACTGCAATCGCACTGTGCTTCTAGAAAGATGAAGCCAATTTCAGAATCCAATTTTCAAAAGGAAATGCCATGTTTGTTTCATGTCAGCCTCTGCTTCAGATCAGGGGGGAAAAAAAGGCAAACAAAGCAAAAACCGTTGGTCTGATTATTTCCAAGTGGAGCACAGGGCAGATGGAAAGCCATTCATTTGGGTATAGATCCTTGTCATATCTACCTCCAGAAGCAGCTGAGCAAAGCGTAACCATGACTAAATGACAATTCATAGTCACACTCGCACACACACACACATGAACACACACACACTTCCAAAGACTTATTTCAGTAACATGACATATATGTACAGACACACACACACACACAGGCTGGGCTGTCACATGAATAGGTGGCCTGGCTGCAGCAATGACTCTGACACACCACTCTGGCTGCTCCATCTGTGGAGGGGCCTTCCTTCCTATAAACTATAACGACAACCCAGTACACAGTCTGGGTTGTACATGTGATCCTTGAGCCCAACACGATCATTCATTGAGGTGGAAGATTTGTGGAACCAAGTCTATGTGTTTTGTAGATTCAGAGTAAACCTTTGGAGTATAATATATACTCATATATATATATATAGTATAGGATATATATATATACACACACACACATATATGAGAACTCACTTCTCTTACTGCATATGTTCCCAGCTGCCAATATATGTATACATGTGGAATTAACGAATGAATAAAAACATACAGTCACACATATACACACACAAGAATATACTAAACATAGAGAGCAATCTAGATACACTACAGATATTATATATGAAATGTCAACAATTCATAAATTATGATAAATGGAAAATAAATGCAGTGGACTTTTAAATGACTTTCCTCCTATATTCAGCTTTCTTACCAAAGACCATTCTTCTCTTTGTTCCCTGATGAGACAATCTGAAGTTCCCACTGCTAGTCTTCGCCAGATCAAAAAGAGAAATACCCCAGCACCCCCCAATCACAACTCTGCGTGTTCCCCTCAGCTGGAGGCTCTGTGTAAGTCCCACCGATTCCCTGCCACCTGCTATACATTCAGATCATGGTCTTGAAATGCCAAGGCGTGTGGGGAGAACAGGGCTGTGTTAGCCTGGGGATGGCGGGGTCGCCCCCATACACCGTGCTTCCATGACTATTGTCTGTAACGTGGCAGACGCTGGCTGTATCCAATCTATTTCTACGCTGTATTGTCATTGGTCAAATATGGCCTTGTTCTCCTATTCCCTCCATTTTCAACTGAAAAAAAAAAAAAAGAAAGGAACCAACAGACCTGAGCTCAATTTGTCCTGGCAATTATTGCAATGTTCCTACTGTGAGGGAGGCCCTGCCTGTTGGTGTGGAATGACACGCAGTCATCCAGGGTCCAGACAAAAGGAGACCCTGCTTTTCTCCAAGTGTATTCAGCCATGTAGAGACATATTGGCTGAGATGCCTGCCCACTCACATCTTAATGGGAAAAAGAGAGAGACAAGAACTTGGAAAAAGTAAAAAAAGGAATGAAAGATTATCAAGTGACACCAGACAACAAAACGTGAACTTGGAGAAGAGGAAGAAAGGAAACATTCTGACCACAGGGCAGTAAATCTCTAATAAAATGCAGATATGTATGTTTTCGTACGACTCAACCAAAATGTGCTTTTACTGCAGATAAAGGTTACTATAATGACACTGAAATGTGACACTAAAGAAAGTTCTGCTTGGAGGCTGGTGATGGAACCTCCCTCTCCCACCTCTCTCGTTCTCACTCCCCCTTCAATAAGAACCAGCTGCACATTAATTCAACCTAATGAAACTGTTAGGGTGAAATACCACTGAGATGCATTCTAAAGTATAATTCCTCTAAAACAAGTATATAACTTTATTAAAAAACCAAAGTACCAGTCAAAAGGTGAAAAAAATATATTACATTATGATGAAAAAGAGGTCATTTAAGAAAAGGCTGAAATAGCACTTCTTGAAATGGCATAAGGAGACTTTTCTAACACTGAAAAAAAAAAAAAAGGATGACATTTTCTTAATATTTGTCTTTATTCATGGCTCACGAACTGAAGGAAAATGTTTGAAGACAAGGTCACTTTAAATTCTAGGTCCTGGGACATGTTCCTTCTCCAGACAAATGCCCTCATCATTCCCCCTTTCAACTGTGCTAATGATAATTATTCTCCCTGTTCAACATTTCTGTCTGCTAGGAAAACAGTTAACAAGAAAAAGTGTCCAAGTTACATCTATGACATACCAGAATCATTTCTTCCAGAAAAAGTCACTTATTTCAAAGGTGAAGTGATGAAATGCACTGGTGGAAAGGAAATAAATTTTATAATCTGTTACTAGTTGCTTCTCTTTAGTTATAATGGAAAGGGGGGTGGTGAGTTACTGATTTAATAGCAATGTGCATTTTTTCCATTATGGATAATGTCTGACTCCATTGATGAATCATTAGGCAGTAGTCCCTCTGGCCCTATGGAATTCTAGACGCAGAAACAAAAAAAAAAGTTTCAGATATAAAATATACCATAAAATTGTTCAGGAAAGTGAACTACAATCCCCCATGAAATTACCTCTTATGGCAATTAAGAGCCCGTTTGTTGGAGCATTAACAGCCTCAGGCAAACTCAACAAACCCATTCCAGGCTGCCAGTAATGACAGATTTCTTAGGGAGTATTATTTAATTAACAATAATTTGAAAGAGCAGCTCAGCTGAGATACTGCTTTTACTTACTGGAAACACTAAGCAATGGTAAGTGAAAAAGACATGCAATTTGTTAGCCTTCCCATTATCTTTTGTTTCGGAAATATATAAGTAGCTGGTAGGTATTTGCCACTAGATATTTTCAGCTATCTGTGAGGCCAACATGTCCAGAGAACTTCAGCTCTTACGGTACAGGCTGCTAATGGCCTTTGCCGTTTGCTTCTGTTAAGAAATCCCCCAGGGCCTCAAATGTTCAGGGACAGTGTTCTTTGTCCTTTCCCCTTTAGACAAGGGCAACTGCCAGCCCCCCTTCTTTGTAATATGCCAAGCTCCCTCCCACCCCCATACATCATTTGCCGCTAATCACCAAACATAAGTGATGCCTTTTGTTCTCACTCCCTCCCCAAATAGCTTTAGGTTGCATCAGCAACTTGGTGGCTGGCTGGGGCTTACCTCCCCGAGAGACACCATTCGACCCAGGGCACTGGCAGAGGGGGAAGGAAAGTCTTCGGACTAAATCCCCTACCTTCAAAAGGCAACCAGTAGAACTGGTTGGAATTTAAAGAACCATTTCAAACTGGCAAAGGAAGCCCTCTTTTAAGTTTTCCTGACATACAGGGGAGATGACAGCACCAGTGAAGGCCATAGCTAAAGTGACAAGCTCAGGAAAATGCAAAAGTTGTACAGTTCCTGGAAGAAAGAGAAAAGTAAGTTACAGAACTTTTTCTGTTGTCTGTTATTTCCAAGACATATTGCCCCAAAATTTCAGTTAAAATTGGTCAATGACGTAGAAAGATTGTCTCGGGAAGTGAATGTGTCAATTTAGTTCCTGTGGGAGCCAAACAATACTATCTAAGATAGTCACTTTAAATTAGTATTAGGTGCCTCTTAATTGTAGTCACCAATGTCCATTAAAATTCCTGCCAACAGAAAATCTTTATCTTGACTTGATTTGTGATTAGCTTAGAAATGAGCAGTCGGTATGGAACATGGTTATTAAGCAAAACTAATTTCTGGACATGGTTTATGAAAAGACAGAGCAGAAATCCCAACCAGTAAGCTCACGTGCGTGTTTGGGAGTAGAGGAAAAGAAGGTATGTCTGGGGCACAAGAATCCGCAGTGGATTAAGATTGATTGCAGGAGTTAAAGATTTTTCTCTTTGATTCTTCTGAATCCAAAGTAGCTTTTGCTTGAATAATATCAAAGGCATCTGCTTAAACACATCTCCCAGCAGGATTTTATCATATGGCATGCTTTATTATGTATAGTATAATCAGACTGATATAATATGGCATCAGCCAGTGAATATCTTGTTTTGAAACAACTTGTAGAAATAGATTTTTATCCTGTTCTTTAATCCTAATTTGATACTATTAACCAATTCCATTATTTAAATTGACTATTAAGATTAGAATCAGTTTGATTTATCAGAATGTATTTCCCATTAATAAGGCTTTACTTTCCAGTCTCCTTCTTTAACCTTCATTTACTTTTAGTACTTAGAAGAAAAACATTTGCAAAACCTCTTCCCTTAATATGGATTAAAGCATATGCATTGGTTCCTGTTAAATTATTCTTAGCCTCATAGTAAGAACAAAAACCTGTATAGTTTACATGGATTTCTTTTAATGATTCTTTACTACATAGAAAGAAGAAATGAATTAACTTTTGCTAAAGATAACTAAGTGCATTTTCCATTTCAAAGGAACCCAATGCCTTTATTGACATAGAAAAAATATATACAGGAATTTTTTAACTGCTAATGTAGTTTCCACTGGTAACACAGGAACATCTTTGTGGCACTGCTCCCTACGGTGTTTAAATAACAGAAGGGGGGCAAGTTCCAACATAAAAGCAAGGGAAGCACAACATTTTCCAGAAAGCAGGGCTAACAACCCTATTTTGTCATCAGTATTACCTGAGATCAGTCAGCGGTCATAAAATATTTTTTAGTGATACTTTTCAGCAAGAGAAAGTAAAAATAGCTAGAATCGAGCATCATCAACTGATTGCACTTTAGAAAGGGACACCCCTAATTCTTTTCACTGTGTGCTTGTAAATGCAACATTTCTCCTAGGCAAAAATGAGTGAATTGTTGTAAAGTCAGCACTGGAGAACAGGGTTTATTTACAGGGTTTGTAAACGATCTTAAGGCCCTTAGGTGCCATCCCCACCTTCGGCAGACTTACTCTTAAGTCAGTGGGAACTTTCCTCCTGTGCAACTCCTGCCCTATCTTTGTGCCCTGGCTCCCCAAAAAGAACAGGATGTTTCTTAATCTCCATAAGGGACCTGTCTGAATTTATGTGTCACTCTCAGAAAATCCGGTTTAACACTCTGCTACTGATGACAGCCCTACTCCTGATTCTTAGGAACAGAATTCATCTCAGTAAAGATGTTGTTTTTTTTTTTTTAACGTGGAGTCATTATTTAGCTGTTCCTTGACTTTTCCTGTAGCCTGAAGATCTCCATCCTCAGATTCTGCAGGTTTCACCTTTAGAGTCTTCGAACTCTCTGAACTTGTTCCAAACTTCCATCCTCACCTCCAGTCACCTTTGAGTCACATCTGTCAGCAACCAAGTTCTAGTGAGGATCCCAGTCTGGCTGGTGTCACCTCAGAATTCTGCTGTGACTGTACAACCTTAATGCGTGAGTGCCAAGATTCTCTGAGATGAGACTGTTACATTGCTGATTTGTTTGCTTTATATTTAATTCAAGTCCAAGTTTTATTAAATTCCTGCTTGGTGCCCACACTGTGCTAATTCTGAGCTACAGAGGTGACAGTTGCTGCCCTCATAGAATTCATACACTAGTGTGGAAAGCAGCACACATGGGCTGTGCTGGTCTAGGGGCAGGTGCCGCGGGAGTGTAGAAGACAGGCCAGGAAACTAATAAATGCTTCCTCAGAGAGACTGCCATGCAGAGGGTCCAGAAAAGGCATTTGTGTTTACACAACAACATGAAGTTATCAAAAAATATATGGGGTCTGTAGTTTAATGTGATGGATCAAAACACATGAAGCTAGAATGGTAAGTAGAAGCCAAACCATGTGGGTCCTTAAAGCCTTGTCTAGTTGATTAGATTTTATCACTTAAAAAATGAGGCCCCACTTAGAGACCTTTTAGCAGGTGAGTGGCCGGAGGAGATAAGATTCCTCTGGCTGGTAACAGAACAGACTAGGACAGAGACACCAAGCAGGAGGCTGCTGCCATGATGAAGTTGTGAGATTTCAAGCACCAGAACTATGGCAAAGGCAACAGGAATGGAGAAGGAGAATTTAAAAAGAAGATAGAACTGGTGTAATTTGACAGGTCTAAATAACCCTTATGGGGCTGGGGAGGGAAGGAATCTTACACTGACTTCTGGGTTTCTAACTGGATGCTGAGAAGTGTTCCTTTGTTCCTCCCATTAGAGCAAGAGACCCAACAAGAAAAAAATTAGGAGTCAAACTTGGGGAAAATGATGTCCACAGATGACCTACCGAACTTTGGTTTTTAGTTATATGTATTGAGGTAACACTGATTTACAACACTGTGTCTTTGAAGGGTTTAGGTTCACACCTCTAAAAACGTATGTTGTCATAACACGTCCAACACCAAAGTCCCACAATGTCCACACAGACCAAAAGGTGGGCCCCACTCTGCTCCCACTCTCCAACCCTACCCTTCTGGTAGCCTCAATTCTGCAGTCACATTTCAAGGGTTTGTTCTAGTTGGTTTTTGTCTGTTCCTTTGCTTTGATGGTTAGCGTTCACATATGAGTGAAATCACCCTATTTGTTTTGCTCCTTCTGATTTATTTTGCTCAGCATAATTCCCTCCATATTGTCACAGATGGCAAGGTTTCATCTTTTTATAGCAAAGTAGTATTCCATCCTGTATTTATGCCTCATCTTCCTAATCCACTCAGCTGTTATTGGGTACCTAAATTGTTTCTATATTTGGCTACTGTAAATAATGCTGCAGTGAACACAGGAGTGCATATACCCTTCAGATTAATATTATGCTGGATCATATGGCAGAGCTATTTTTAATATTTTGAGTGGCCTCCCTAGGGTTTTCCACAGGAACCAGTTCACATTCCTACCAAGAGTGCAAAAGGATTACTTTTCTCACACTCTCACCAACATTTGTTGTATCTGGTCATTTTGATATGGGCCATTCACACAGGTGTGAGCTGGTGGTATTTTTTCGTGGCTTTGACTTGCATCTGCCTGATGGCTAAAAGATGTGGAATGTCTTTTTTGTGCTTGATGGCCATCTTACATCTTATTTGAGAAATGGCTAGCACTTCTGCCATTTTTGGATCGGGATATTCTCATTTTGTTGAGTTCTATAAGTTCTTTGTGAATTCTGGATATCAGCCCCTTGTGAGGTATATATGAGGTACAAAAATTTTCTCCCATTTAGTAGTGTGTACTTTTGTTTTAATGATCATTCTTTTCTCGCTGAAGAGGCCTTTTAAATTGGGATGGTTCCTTTTGGTTATTTTTGCTTTTGTTTCCCCTGCTGTTGAAGGCCAGGCTCCAGAGACATCACTGAAATCAATATTCTATACTGTTCTGCCTGTTTTCTTCTATGTATTGTATGGTTTCAGATGTACATCCAAAGTCTTTGATCCACTTTGAATTAATTTTGTGTGTGGTATGAAATAGTGGTCTGCTTTCTTTCTTTCACATGTGGCTATCCAATTTTCCCAACACCATTTGTTGAATAGGACTTACTTTCTCCATTCTAGATTACTTTGCCATCAGTTAACTGTCCATAAAAGAGTGGGTTTATTTCTTGGCTCCCAAATTCTATTTCAATAATGTGTATGTCTATTTTTATTCCAGTACCATACTGTTTTGGTTACTATAGATTTGTAGTATAATTGGAAATCTTGGAGTATATGCCTTTGTTCCTCGTTTTATAAAAATTACTTTAGCCATTTAGGGTCTTATATGTTTTCACACATATTTCAATAATGTTTGCCCTGTTTCCTTAAAGAAAGCCATGAAAATTGATAGGGAGTGTATAGAATCTATATATTGCTTTGAGTAAGATAGCCATTTTAACAATGTTAATTCTTCCAATACGTGAGCATGGAATATCTTTTCGTCACCTTGTGTCTTTTCTTTTAATAATATCTTATAGTTTTCATTGCATAGACCTTTCACCACCTTTGTGAATTCCTAGTTATATATATAGAGATATTTTTGATGTGATTGTAAATGGAATTGTTTTCTTGATTTCTCGTCTAGTTCATTGTTTGCATATAGGAAGACAAAAGGTTTCTGTATACTGATTTTGCAGCCTACCAATATACTGTATTGGTTTATTGCTTCTATTTACTTTATAGTAGAGATTTTAGGGTTTTCTATGTATGCAAACAATGATAGTTTTAATTCTTTTTTTGTCAGTTTGGATCTCTTTTATTCCTATCTCTTATCCGATAACTCTAAGACTTCCAATGGTATGTTGAATAATAGTGACAAGCTTCCTTATCTTATACCTCATCTTGGAGAAAAAGTTTTCAGCTTTTCACCACTGAGTATGATGGTATCTGTGGATGTGTTGTGTATGATCTTTAAGTTGATGTATGTTTCTTCTAACACTACCTTATTGACTCTTTTTAATCATAAATGGTATGGGATCTTGACAGACACTTTCTCTGCATATATTGATATAATCATATGACTTTTATTTTTCATTTTGTTGATTTGGTGAATTACATTAATTGATTTGTGGATGTTGGAGAATCTTTATCATTATTACTGGAATAAATCCCACTTCATCATGGTGTATGACCCTTTGAATGTATTGTTAAATTTGCTTTGCTAAGATTTCATTGAGAAGATTTGCATCTATGTTCATCAGGGATATTGATCTGTGGTTTACTTTTTTTGTGATACCCTTGTCTGCTTTTGGGTGTCAGGGTAATGTTGATCTTATAAAACACAATGGAAGCATGCATTCTTCTTCAATTCTCTGGAAGAGTTTGAGAAGAAGCAGTATTAGTTTGTCTTTGAAGGTTTGGTAGAACTCACTAATAAAACCACCAGATATAGGTTTTTATTTTTTAAGAGACTTGATGGCTGTTTCAATTTCCTTGCTGATAATTTGTCCAACTTTTATATTTCTTCCTGTACAGTTCTCTCTGTGTCTTTTGATTAGTGAGTTCAGGGCACTGATGTTTGGGAATTATTAAGATATGCCTTTATTGCCATTTTGATATTTGTTTTCTAGGTGCCTTTTCACTTTGTGTCTGTTCTTTTGTTCTTTTATTCTTTTCCCTTATATTCTGAAAGCTAGCTCTTGTAGATTCTTGTAAGAATCTACAGATTCTTCACTTCTCCTACGTATTTTGTTCTGAGGTTGCCATGTGGTTTATATACCGGGTTCAATACCTATAACTAACTTATGTTAAAATCAAGTTAACCCTAAATTCCCTACACCAGTCCCTATACAGGAACCCTCATCATAAACACAGTCCAACTGCCCCCCTAGAAGCCACCATGCTGTGAAAAAGCCCAAATTAGTTCATGTGGAGATTACATATAAAGGTGATAACTAAGACTGTGTGAAGAGACAGGGATGCCCCAGCAGTTCCACCTGCACCAGATCCATTTCTGACTGCAAATGCCTAAGAAACCCTAAGTCAGAACCACCTAGTTAAGACATTTTCAAATTCCCAGTCCCTGGAAACCAGATAAACAAAATGATGCTATTTTAGGCCACCATATTCAGAAGTGATTTGTTTTTTTTTGTTTTTGTTTTTGTTTTTACAGAAGTGATTTGTTTCATAACAATACCTAACCAGAAAATAAGAACTAGTGCCAGACTTATCCATTACAAAGTTAAATGCTGGAGGATTAGTGGATTGGATGCTCCCCACCCTCCTTCCTGTGGGAGACATCATTTGTGCCTCTTGGTCCAGACCTGAAATTAGTTGGTGACCCAGTTGCCCAAACTACATTGGATTCTGAAGAGCCTAAAATGACTGGGAAGAGCCTGGTTTCACAAGTCTTCATTCTCTATGGTCATTTTGCTTGGAGAGAACTGGTCTGTCTCAGATCATCTGTGACTTTTTTTATTTTAATATATCCCTTATTAACATATTTATCTACCCAAAGAAGAAATACAAACTAGCATATATATTCAAGTTTCCTATCACGGGACAACACAACTTGACTTTGTGGGGCTAGGGGAGATGGTTCAGAGTCCAAATTAATGCCACCTGAGCTAAAGAACACTACTGAAGAAACATGAAGAATACAAATAACCCAGAAAAATAAGAGTATTTAACAGAGCTCATCAATTTTATGACTGTGTTACTATGGTATCATTAGAGGCAGGTTGCAGCTGTAGCCTACAGCTCAAATAACCATTCTTGTCACATGCGTCTGGCTGGGGCATGATCTGGTGCCATGTTCCAAGAGACAGAGGAGAAGAGAAGATGGAATCTCAGGCTTATGGACAGTCTTCTATAAAAACCTTCTGTAAAGTTAATTGTGACCAGTAGATAATAGACAATATCAATCTAGGGTCAACTAAATCTAGCATAATGACTTGCCATATTATTCATTTTGAGGTATTTTTAGAGTAGACTTCTCACTAGGAAATGTCTCACAGTTTTCTGATAAAACCTTGAAATGACTAAATTCTCTGTTCCTCCACTTGAAGGTTGTTTGGCAACAGTGTATTTCAAAACTGATAATAAATGATGCTTGGAGAACAGTTTTAAAATCGGCTCTCAACTGTCCTTCAAAGACAGTGTTGCATAGTATCCCTTGCATGGGTATGCATCATCACTTGTAAAATCATCTCTTGTTAGAAAACTGGATTATTCCAGTTTTTGTTATAATACTATACGTACATTTAAATTCAAATGAAACAAGGGTCATAATTATTTCCTTAAGATCAATTACATATTCATTTTGAAGACATGACACATTGCAAAACTGCTTTCAAAAAATTTTTGTCACCCTACTTTCCTTCTAAAGTATGTAATAATGCACTTTCCCACTATCTCAGTAACACTGGTTAGTTTACTTTTTAATGTTTTCCAGTTTAATAGATTGAGATGACTTGTATTCTTCAGCTGTCTGTGAAAGTAAAATATTTTATGTATAACTTTTAAAGTCACTTTAGTTCCTCTTTTATGAACTATCTATCTTATCGTCACTTGACCATTTTCTATTGAGAGGAGCATCATTTTTAACATTGGGCATAAATTCCTTCACATGTTAAGAATAATAACCCTTTTTTTCTCATGCATGCTGCTTAAATTTTATATATAAAAATATAACAATTTCTAATACTTATTTAGTTCAATCTGTCAATATTTTCTTTCACCACTTCAGATGATACTTTGGGAAACTTTTTCAACCCAGTACTGTAAACGTAATATTCATCTACATCTTAGTATTCTTTACTTTGTTTTTCTTACATAGTGTAATTTTTCCATTTTGACTCCTCAATGAATGAAGATGGTGATCAGGAATATAGATTTTTTTCACCCACAGTTAACCAAGTCAGTGAAGAAATCTGCCTTACCACCTATATTAAGCAGATTGAGGTGCAATTTAACAACAGGCAAATAGTGATAAAGAAAAGGAGGAATAAGTAGGGGGGTCAGAGTCTAGCATCCATCTTAAAAAGGAGTTAGAATATCTAGATCTTAGAAGAAGAGAATTCTGAAAAACTCTGAACTAAAGTATGTTCTACTTTTTTAACCCATGAAACCACAATAAAAAGATACCATAAAAACAGCCGCAAGTTTTGGCAGGGGAGAGAGGGAGGAAAAAACTAATACTAAAGTCTAATAACATAAGGTCTAATGACACAGTTCTAGTAAGTTTCATTGTGATTTCAGAAATATTTAAATGTTAAAAAAAAGAAAATATATTCACTAGGTCATATTGGAAGCTTTCTTTTCTATTCAATTCTTCAATTTTTTTTAACTTTTAATATGTTCTTTAAAAGTTTTAACCAACTAATTTTATTAAAAGTAAGATATCTACATAGGCCAAAAATAAAACAAGATGGCACTAGACAATTTACAATTTTAAATTAATGATTTTAATGTATAAGTTTATATAATTATATATCATATATAATTTTATATAAATACATACAAATTTATAATGATATAACATAATAGATATGATATATGGATTATATGTGACATGTAACATATTAGATAATATATATTTATATAAATCTATATAGTTTTATAATATATAATTGAAAATAAAAGCAGTCTCTTGCCACAACCTTGATCCACGAAGGAAATACACAGATATTTCTCAAAATCACCACTCTAACTATTATAGTTGACATCCCAGTAGGATGGTTGAGTATTTAGTTCTCTTTAAGCATATTCTTACCTATGGCCCTCTCCCTCAGCCTTTCAACTTAACTACATTCCATTTTCATTCAAAGAATAGTCAATATTTACCTAATTATGAGTGACTTGTTTATTATGTAGCAATGTTACACATTAAGATTTTAATCCCTTTAGTCTAAAACATTTTTGGTATTCTGGTTAATGACTGCCAAGTATTTTCTTTTCTCCTCTATATGTCCCAAATTTTACTCAGATGTTCAAAAGCTCTGTCTCACATCTATCAGTGAACTTCCCCAACACTGCACAAACGTCCCAAACACCCTCGTACTGTCTCACTTTTTTCCTGGGCCTCTCTCTGGCCTCTTTGGTCTCGCCAAGGCACAAGTCCTTTCCTCGGACTGTTCCTGCCAATCTCCCACGCTGCATCCCCTTCCTCTTGAACCGCACATCCTTTTCTTAGTTTGTGAGGTCTTTTTGCTAAAATACATTGACTTTCTCAAGAGTAATACTAGGGCAGGATAGAAAGGGCAGAGCAATTCCATAATGGACTTCTATATACAGCCCATCATTGAAATTTGAAGGTAGAATAAAAACATTTGAAAAAGGGACACGAATATAGTCATATGATAAGCAATGCACTAGGAATTAGGGCCAAGAAAAGGGGAATTCTGAAAGGAATAGGTGGAAGTTTACCTTGAAAGAATCGACAAAAACAGATTTCCATCAGCCCCCCTCCCCCTGAATCAAGGAAGTAAAATCAAAACTACTAGTGATCACTTAATGGTCATATCCTTTTAATTAAACTACTACTTAAAAAATCATCATTTTAGAACACTATCATTCTTCAAATCCAAATTCTTTCATAAAGCTTCTCAGTCCTCCACAAAGAATTCTATAACTTTACATCACAAGTAATACCAAGGTCTAGAGAGCTAGGCCTTGACTAGACAAGTCAGGGTTGATTATATTTGGTGTCCGACAACAAGATTATTGTTTGTGATACCTCACTGTTTTCTTGGCTTTACATGATCCTCTGCTCCTATTTTTCTCTTTTTAAAAAAATACAAATTATTTTATTTTATTTTATTGAAGTAACATTGTACCGTAACATTATATAAGTTTCATTGCTCCCCACCCTTCTTACCATGTTCACACATTAATATGTTCCTGTTAAAATCATTATGGAAAAATATTAATAGAATCCAACTGAAAGCTTGAAGGCAGAAAAAATAACACCATCAAACTTTTAATACTCTTTTTTTTAGTTCAAAAATATACTGGCACCCAGTTACTAACTACTAAGCACCCAGAAAGTGCCATGCATTGAACTAGGCTTCCAGGTACTGAGAGATGCCCCTCAGTACCTGGAATTGTATAGTGTGCAGTAGAGACAGGCAGGTAAACAATTACAACACTGAAGAATGAAGAGCCAGGATGGGAAATGCACAGGGTGCTTTGAGAAGGCAGAAGAAAAGGGAAACATACAAAAATTTTAAAAAAAAATTTAACTTAATGTATAGTGTTAGGTCATGAAAACCTGTGATAATCCTTCCAAGAAGATTATAATCCTCATAGGTGAGTCTCCCTAAGGTTAAGCAAATACCCAGTGTCATCTTTCAAATGGCAGAACTGAAAATAGTCTTATAGCAAGATGTCCTGATTCTAATATGTGCCATTCTCCAAAGAGATTTCTTATTAAAGAATATATCAGAAGACAGATTATTCTTTTCCTTCAACAAGATAAACAATAAGTATGCATAAAGTTTTAGTTTTGTCTTAGCAATATTTTTTCCCTTGAAAAGATTGAGTCTTCTTTACGTATATTCCTTATACATTAAAAGCATGAAAGATGAAATACCCAAAATTCCAATGTGAGAGTGGGGTGCAGAGGTATAAAAGAACAAAATCTGAGGACTGACAGGTCAAAAAATCCCTAGCTGAGTCCAAGTTCAAATCAATTTCACCCAGTCAACCACAGGAAACTCTTCACAGCAAGTCCAGCCCCCAGGTCAGCCAGCAGCAGTGAGACGTATTCAGCATGCGTGCAGGGGGGTGGCAAGAATTGCTCTAAGGGAGAAAAGGGAACTCACATTCTTTATGCCCAAAGCGGCTTTGAAGTTTTGGACTAAAAAGAGAAGCAAAGTTCTTGCCTCTTTAAATAATCAGGCATAGAAGGATGAATTTTTTATCCCTAAGTCTAAAACCAAATGTATTACCTGCCCTCTAACTAGTCCTCCTCCCAGCTTCCTGCTGTACCCTAAGCACAGAAGTTTCCTTGCCATTTCATCTTTTCCTGCACCTCCCTTCCTGCATACCTAGTCAGTTTGCAAGTGCTAGAGACTCTTCCTCCTCAAGATCTCACACATCTCACCAATCTGTTTCTCCCCCAGATCCTGAGTTCAAGTTCTCCTTCCCAGTTTTCCCTAGACTTCCATCAAATGACTCTTCCATCTCCTCTCCAAGTCTCTCCAACAACACGACTAAGCAGAGATTTGATTGGTTATGCTGGCATGCTGTAAAGAATGGCATGCTTTAATCACTCACTGTGAACTGCTAAAAATATTCCAAAACTTCAGTTCAATATTCGAAATTCCTCATTACTGTTGTTGGCCTCTATATCACGTCTCAGGTCTCATTATTCCCATAAGTGGATCATCGTCTCCAAACAAATTCAATTATTATTGTCCCAGGCGGGCCCTCGGCACCCTGCATGTGCACCTTCACACCTGTGTTTTCCTTCAAGGTCTAGTTCATATGCGTTCCTCCCTCTGCTGACCCAGTCTAGAAATCTGATTTTAGGGGGCTTGTGGTCCTTCCCACAGAGGTCTACATTACAGTTAACCATGGACAAAGCTCACGCTGCAGTCACTCCTGAGGAAGAGGCCCAGCCAATTTCAAGGACAAGAGATATGCAAATTGACACCTCCCAAACACATCAATACCTTAGTGCTTTGTTTTCTTGTGAAATCAGAAAAGAAAAGCTTTTCGTGGAATTCTTGTAAAGATTAAATGTCAAAGTGTAAACTACTAAATGCAGCCTGGCCCAGGGTAAACAGTGCAAGCTATCCAATCTTCTGCTCCTGCTCCTGTTACTCTTGCTGCTGCTCTGCTATCCCCGCCACTGCCAGTGGTGGCACTGTGCCGCTGCCTACTCCAACTGCTATTTGGACTACTACTATTAATGGTGATATCATCTCCACTAATGTAAATTCCTTAAAGGAAGAAGAAGGAAGTAACATTTATCAAGCACCTACCATTTTCCAAACGCAGATTTAACGGCCAGCCAAACATCGTGCAGCAAGTTTCCTAGACCTTTTCTCAGTTAATGCTGACAGTCAACCTCGAGGGGTTTATAATTATCTCCAATTTGTAGATGACAAACTGAGACTGAAAGAGTTTAAATCATATGTTCACAACTGCACAGATAAGAAGAAGTAGTTGCAGAACTGAAACATAATTTTGTTTGTATTCCCAGGCCACTCTTTGATTAAATATATGTGATGCTTAAATATTTATCAGATTAATAAATTAAGTCTTAATTTTAGAAAGCAAACTTACTTTTGCAAAAAAAATATTCTTCTCCCTGCAGATTAACCTTTATGGTCCAGGCAAGACTACAGACTTGTCGTACCTGCCTATAATTCTGCACAAAGGCAAAGTTGTAAGAGAAAACACTGAACGGCTATTATTTACAACTTCTTATCAAGGAATTCTAGCCAAAGAAATACCTTTAAAATACATGCTTTTTAAAAAGTGATCAAATGCAAGTTTAACACAATTATAAATGTCACAGAAGACTAGAGATGAATGAACCTGTGAGACAACTCTGAACAGTCAAAATTGATCATTCTTGCCTAGCTGCAGTCAATGAAATTACCCACGGACCAAACTGTAGTTTCATTAGCTCGATTAAAAGTGAAAACTGGAGGAAGGGCAGAGTGGGTCAAAAACTCCCTGAGTCCTTTAAGATTGACCATTCACTCATGGTGAGAGCATGTGAATAGATCGGTAAGGATCTATTTATCATTCTTAGAAGATACGGAAAGACAGGGCACCCTCAACTAGAAAAATTGATAATAATGAGAATGAAAAGCAAAGAGGAATTGGGCATGAACTCTAGCGAAAGGATTTCTAAAGTGGAAATTCCTTTATTCATGAGCCACAGTAGGGAATTTCTGGCCAAAGGATCAGCATATCTAGAAGATACACAAAGTAGGGTTTATAATGGGACTGATCTGCCTTTTCCAAGCCAGTTGTTGATTACATAATTCAAGCTTTCTATCATTATTTTTGTTCTACTCCTTTTACCCACACATGGACACATACACACACACACACACACCCCTACCCTTATATAAAACCAGATATTATTCCTAAATTCTTCAACTAAGCCACCCTGTACCTCCCCCTCACTCGCATCAACCACAAGTTCTATTTTTGAACCTCTTAGAACAGCACTCCCTCATAAACTAGTTTGGCTGTGTGGGAGGGGAGGAGAGCGAAAAGAAGAAATTGAGAGAAAGGGTAGATTTCAGAGACTACTAATAGCCTACGTGAACATTGTAAGAGCTGAACCTTAGGCCCTGGCTTCCACGATTTTCTAGAGACTTAGAGAAGAGGGAATTCATAGAAAAATATTCAAAATCAGAATAAAAAAGACAACCTTTCCTAGGAAATCTCCGGGAAGTTAAGAATTCTTTGGTTTTCGTCTGTTCAAAAAGGTAATACCGTAATTCCTTGGTCTAAAGACACCATCAATTTATTAACAGCTTCTTTGAAGTAGGAAGGGAGGAAGTCTAACCACATTCAAGGGACACACTAACTTTAAGATATATACCATTTCATAAGTGTTCATTTTGGAGGTGGGGCACAGGAGGACCAAGTCATGATCCAGGTAAGACTTAGAAGAGGGAGCAGGGGAGAGGAAGTAAGGGCACAACCCAGAGCTGAAAAATCCAGTACCTGGACAGCCTCTTCTGGCTGGTGGAGTTGGTTGTTCCACAGGTGGATGGTTTGGGGTTGTTGGTGAGTTGATGGTTGCAAAAAAGAAATGGAATTCTACTGTCCTAATGACTTCCCAGGAAGAAGTTGCGATGGATGGAACACCTACAGTAAATGAAAAAAACTTTGGGTCAGAGACTGTCTCATCTTTGAGCATACAAAGCCAAACTGCACACACTTTCTACACCAGACCCCAGAAGCACGTTTTGGTCAGTAGCACAGACAGACAGCTAGACCCAGGGATGTGGAAAGCTGCTCTACATAAGCACTAGAAATACTTTCTTTATGGGATTCTACATGGCAATCTTTTGCTTGTGAACAAGCATTCAAGAAAGTCATCATCAAATGGAATTTCTATACTCCTGACCACCTGTGTAGTTTTTGAGGGCTCGCGACTCTATGGTGAAGGATTCTGATTGCTGAGGAGGGAGGATGCATTTGTTCTATTTCTCAAGAGAGACCCCAGATTGGACAGTGGGATTATGTTGTGACACTGTTGGGTTCTGACTTGATCTCAATGCACCTCTTGGTACATGTCACATTTCACTGCGATATCTAGGGTGGTCACAAAGTGTCTTCTCAGTGCATTTCTGCAGCTCTTTGACAGTGTGAGAGGTTCAGCAGTCTTAAGTCATACACCATTGTCTCTATTTACCATTGCAAAGGCTTTAGGCTGCATTAGAAAATCAAAACACCCTTCCCTTCAGAGAAGTAGTCACTAGCAGAGTAGACTAGCTTTCTGCTTCTACGGAGATGTCATTTGAGCTTTCCCGAGTATTTTCATTAACCATGAAAAGCTCAGGAAAACCGGAATAATGAAGAAAGAAATCAGAGTGAGATCATTAAAGCCCAGTTCATTTTAAGGAGAGAGCAGTAACCACCCCTTCCCCTACATTTTAAATATCACAACAAATTTAAGTAACAGAATAAACAATTCACTGAGAGCACAGATTATGTACAACTTTAATTTCTTCCTACTGTGTTCATTACCAAGCTGTTTGCTTTCTTCAGGCAGGATGGGGGAAAAACTTTTAAAAGACTCATTTAACACAGAAGTCTATTTCCACTAATGTAGTCTTCGTGTGGCACACGTGGGCTTCCAAAACAGATCTATATATACAAATATACATAAATTAGCCTCTTCCCTTACATGAACAACAAAAATTAGCCACCTTCAAACACATCATTGCCATTTTTAGTCAGTGGGAAAATAAAATTAATATGAGAACTGTATCATTTATAATTATTGCAACGGATTAGTATTTCTGATAGAAGTGATTTTCCTTCACTGTATAAAAGTTCCAATTGTCAAAAAAATAATTTAACTATGATATTACCCAGTAGGTAGGGAGTATTTTTCATGCGTTCTTCTCTGAGGAGGCAGGAAGAACGTCTGTCCATCAACTGCAGCCATGAAGTTATTTAACGGAGTTCACAGTGCATCAGGCTTTGACACTTGAGGAGGGGTCTCGAGGGGACATATGGCCCACCAGAGCTTTCATAGAATCACTAAAGTCTCTGCAGTCTGTAAAGATCCAAAAGCCACTTTTGTGCATGTTCAGAGAAAGGGAAGACCATGGGGCTTTGCTCTGGTGTGTAGGAGCCCAGAGTGGGCAGGAGATTGCTGGAAACTGCAGCAACCGAGCCCACCTACAAAATGTTCATCACAAAGATTCCAAAGAAGGCCCTTTTTTTTGTCCTGAGCACTACCAGTCACAGGGACAGCGATAGATGGGGGCTTTCACTGGCAAGAATATGTGTGTAGTTTGTAAGCAAGACAAGAATACTGAGGGCCATACCTAAACCCCTCCAGTTTTTTCTCACATCTCATTTTGTCCAGAAAACGTAGTCAGTGGGAACAGGCTAGCGGCCATCTGCCCATGTGCACACACCCACACGCACACCTATATATGCACACACATGCACACACATACTATGCACCTGCTCACCGAGAATTCAAAAGCAAGAAGCTAAAACTCACCAGAGGACAAATAATAAAAATAACTCTCAAAAATTATGCCCAGGCAAATTATACACATAAAAACACAGCAGTAAAGTTAATATACTATATAGATCTCATATATATATATATATTTCAACAAGAATGTTACATCTTTGATAACTATAACCCAAAGAAGAGTTTTCTAATAACTAGTCCTTCACTCATTAAGTTTCCTCACTCAGAAACACCTTAGCTTATTACAGAATTAGGCTCAACTAGAATCTACTCCAACAATAGCATTTATCACAGATGTGTAGATCTGTGGAAAAAACATCTATACATCAAACCCTTTCAGAGTCCTGACCCAAACATGGCCACGAGATGGTTCAGGCTCAACGCCATCATTTTTATACATGTCACAGCTAATTTCTCTATTTGGCTAAATGTCAGCTGGCATCTTAGTTATTTACATAATGCTGTTGCTTACAGATGCTCTTGGAGGTACTGTGAGGTAGGTGCGGGAACTGTCATTCCTGGATTAGCTGACAAAGACCAAAGTTCACAGAGGAGCATGTCAGAGGTAATGAAGGCAGAACCAGAAGTCAAGCCATCTCCCTCTTCTCTAGAACTCTTCGGGAAATCACAGATGGGTCTGTAGCTTACAACACGTGGATATTCTCTTAGTGGTAACCTGGCAATCATCTTTTTTGGTGATGCCCTTTAGTCCATCTTCTAGGTCTCTAAGACATCAGAGCTGTTTCTCACCAAATTTATTCCTCAGTTCATGTCCTGGATTAAGGTTCCTTCTTCCAGAATACCTCCCCTAAACACGGGATCAAAGAAAACTTGAGCTGGCTACTAGCTCCTCAGTTGCAAAGAGAGAAGGAATGACCAACACTTAATAGCCCAGCTTCTAGCATACCATTTATTTATTAACAAACAAGTCATCCTGTAAAAACAAATCACACCTAGCTTGGATTCACTTAACAATTCTGCCTTTAGAGCTAAACTCTCAAAAGGGCATCTCCTATTTTGTTACAGAAATTCTAGTCTCCGTCAGCCTCTTCCTCTTCATCAGTTCTTATGGAAGTGATTAGTGATTTCTTATACATAAATGCCTGTATGATTAATTGTATGAAATGACTATATTTTTAAAATTCTTTTGTTCATTTCAATAGTGAATATTTGGGGGATGGGGAAGCTAAAACAAGTCTGGATGATGATAGGCAGAAGGTGGTAAGTGATTTGGCTTCAGTGCCTTCATTTTGAACAACTTATAGAAACAGAGCATTATTTAGTTGCATCGATCCAAATACACACATTTGTTCTGAGAAGATGACAGCAATTCTCCACATTAATAGGGACAATATTAATTCCACAGGAGGCATTTTGGTTGTTTAGACAGAGTGGTTTAAGTGCTCTGCCACCTCATTAAAGCCAGCCAAGGTAAAGCAAGAAAAGGTTGATGAGGTCATAGTCCAGGAGTGAGGTCACCAGCTAATCGTCCTCCTCTGCCACAAAAGAAGTTTGATGGATGAGAGGGTGTCCCTGGGGTAGAAGTCAATGTGCCTGTGCCTGAATCTTTCAGACCCAAATAGAAGTGTTGGTCACAGAACAGTGACCAACCAACAGCACTTAAAAATCTGCTGTGAATGATACAATGATTAACTGACTGGTCCAATCCTAGAAAGGTCACATTAGCAGCCCCTAACAGTGCTTCAGAGCTGAAGCAGTACAGATTGAAACTCAAATTCCACCATGAGCTCAGAGAATGATTAAAGCAGAGGTGATCCGTGGCTGCTTATAAATGAAGTCCAAGATCCCTAATACTATCAATAATGTGGGGTTCGGCATAAGATAATTGTGGGTGGCAAAAAAAGATAGTTAATTTTACTTTTTGTTTTTCAAAGAAGCCAAGAAAAACAGTTGGGCTAATGAAAATATTAGTTATTAGCTATAAATTTTGGAAATGAATGCTATTTTTAAGAGCTTAGGAGACTGTCTGATCATAAATCTTTCAGAGCGCACACTATTAATTCAAGCCAATCAATAATACAGCATAACCCTCCAGCTACATTACCAATGAGAAGAAAATGTATTCACCAGTTTTATTCCCTCTGAAATCCATATCCAAAGGTTTGGGATTGATTATAGCAAGATAAGTTGTCTTCTTTTTATCAAAATATTATTTATTACTCACGCATTTCTAAAGCAAATAGCATGTTATAATTCTTTAATTCATTGAGTGGAAAACTGAGCATTTACTGACATTTCTTGAAAACTTGCTACAAGCCCGCAGGAAAGAATTTGACATCATCACACTGTGTTTTCCTTAACTTGACAGGAAGTCAACTTCAAGCAGATTGACTTGAATCGGGATCTCATTTGAGAAGCATGTGTCCAAAACACTGAGGTTTTTTTGTTTGGCTTGGTTTTGGTGTTTTTTTTTTTTTTGTTTGTTTGTTTTGATTCTTTTTGGGTTTTTTTTTTTTTTGGGTTTTTTTTTTTTTGGAAAATACTCAAATNGGTTTTTTTGTTTGGTTTGGTTTTGGTGTTTTTTTTTTTTTTGTTTGTTTGTTTTGATTCTTTTTGGGTTTTTTTTTTTTTTGGGTTTTTTTTTTTTTGGAAAATACTCAAATTCCAGTGACTTATCATCCTATATCCTGCTTTCCGGAAACCTGGCAAACCCATGTGGACTTCTGGTAGAATGAGCAATGCAAAGAGCTGGCTTGGACTTGGCGTGTCCTTGTACTTCTGGGGATTGATGGACCTCACCACCAGCATTCTCTTGGACACAGCCACACCACGAGGCGAATTAGAAGTCTTCCTGCCCGACAAGTCACAGTCCCACTCTCGAACAAAGAGGAGCTGGGTTTGGAACCAGTTTTTTGTTCTGGAAGAGTACACTGGAACCGACCCTTTGTATGTCGGCAAGGTAAGAACTGCCGAACAGACAGATAAATGATCAGGGATCAGATACTGACTAGAAAGCTCAGCCACCTGTGTCCGAGGGCTGAGAACAATTTTAACTAGCAGTATGTCACCTGCCAACTAGGTGGGTCTCATTTTGCTTTGTCGGTACCAGCCAGAAAGGGGTGAATTCTCGCCTTCTTCTTGCCTCTGTTCTCAGTGGGAAAACTTAGGAACTAGGTTTCGGCTGGGCAAACTCAGAGCCTGCAGGAAGCACTCAGGTCCCCAAAGAGGGAGGTGCAGGCTTCAGGGATGACAGGATGGGGAAGAAAGACACTGGGAGACACAACATGGGCAGTAGCAGGTTTTTCTTGCTTTGTGTTTTGCATTCTACAGGTATTGCCTGAGGCCTAAATTTAATAGGAAAAAAAAAAAGAATAAAACATGCTTCATTTCAGAAGATCCTAGCATGTGCTTTAGGATAGCTGGAGACAATCAATGAATATATTTATAAACTTTATACTCGAATTCCCTTGATTTATCTATCATCATTTCATTTTTAATCCTGGCTTTCTCCTGTGTTTACTTTATTTGGATGTTAATCAGAGACCATTCTGTGAAAGCAACCAAGTGAGAGAAAATGGGAAACAAGGAACTAATTAGAAAATAAATAATTCATTCAAATGGTAACTTAAAGAGTTGTTTAGCACAGAGGCTAAGAGGATGGGCCTCGGAGTCAAACACATGTGGGCTCAAAACCCAGCTTTTCCCAGCGCTTCCAGGCTGACTCAGGCAGGTCATTAAGTCTCATTGGCCTCTGCCTCTTCAGACGCGGAATGAGGCTAAGGAGAACCACTGCTCAAGAGCTGTTATGTGAGAGCTCTTTCTTCAACTCCCACCCCTCTTAGCCCGGTCACCTGACTATCCACACAACGGAGCTGACGTGATTTCAGTGCCCCCAAGGCCCTCCCTTGGGGTGATCCAGAGCGCTCCTTTCCCAGTGCCGCCACCAGCCTCGGCCAGGCTGACCAGTCCTTCTTCTTGATGGACTTTGCTCTGGCAGCATTATGACCTTACAATCCCATCCTTCCTCCTTTCTCGGCCTCTCGACTAGTCCTCTCTGCCACTTGGCCACAGTCATGGGTGGTGTTAAAAGCTTTGGCCTGGGCCAAATCTCTCTGCATCCCTACTCCACGTCGTTTTAAACACCACCACTAAGCCAGTGAATCCAAGAACTCCGTCTCTGCTCAGACACTCATCTGAGCTTCAGACACATGAACCCTAATTCTGCAGGTGAGCACGCCATGTCTGTGACTTGGGGAACCCCCAAATGTGGTGTCTCTGGGGAGGGACTCTTGTTTTTCCTCCAAAAAACACTGTCTGCCCCCATCTTCTCTGCATCAACATCTCCACATCCAATTCCTAGTGATCACTCCTCTCTCTTGTCCCTCACATTCTCTCCACCTGCAAATTCTGCCAGTTCTATGTCAAAATCAATCCCAAATCTTTCGTTCCTACTTTCTGCCATCATCATTTACCTGTGCAAGCAGCCAGAGTCCCAGTCGGTCTTCTTGCTTCTAATTACACTTCTTTCCAATCTGTTCTCCGCAGAATCGTCTTAAATGCAGGTCGGGGGACCTCCCTGGTGGCGCAGTGGGTTAAGCAACGCACTATGAAGCAAACCGCAGCCACTGCAACACGAGTTCGATCCCTGCCGCCGGCCAGGGAGGGGACCCACATGGCGCCGCAGACCTCTCCTGCCTCGCCCGCTGCTGCCCTCAGCAGTGTTTCAGTCAGTCTGCCTGTTCTGCTCCCCGCTCTGTCTGGTGAATCCTCTCACCTCCCTTGACTCTGGCCTGTCCCCCAGTTCTTGTATGCATAAATAAATAAATCTTTTTTAAAAAGTAAATAAATAAATTAAATGCAGGTCGGGTCACATCACTCCCATTACACCATTCAGTGTCTCCCATCATGCTATGAAACTTGCGAACTCCTCCCCGCAGCTTTCAAGGATACTCCTCTCTGACCTGCCTCCTTGCTTCTCACATCAAGCGCTACTCTCTTCTCCATGTTCCAGGAACACCGTCTTCCGCCAGTTCCTGGAACTTACCAAGCTCTGCCTTATTGCCGCCCCATAATGAAATGCCCTGCATCTGGCGTCGCTCATGGTTGGCTCTTCCTGAATCTAGTTTACCTTGACTATTCTCTAAATTAGGCCCGTCTGTTAGCCTCGCTCCTATCATTGTATTTTTCACAGCTGTAATCACAGCCTACAGTTTTTACTTGCTCATTTACATGTGTAATATGTACGAGACTACAAGCTCAATAAGGGCAAAAACCTTGCTTCCATTTTCCCCCAAGGACCACACAGCACATAGAAGATGCTCAGAAAGGTATTTAATGAATGAGGACCTCCCGGTAGAATGAGGATTAAAAATCTAACACACATTAAGTGCTTGGCACAGTACCTGGTCCAGAATTGGGTCATAATAATTGTTATCCTGTAGTAGTTGGTAACAGTAGCCGTGCAGCAGCAGCAGCAGCAATGGTAGTGCGGGCAGCTCATTAGGGGTGTTGAGCAGCTCAGTGGTATATACTTAAACCAGCTGCAAATCTCTGAGCCTCAAAAGCTGTGAATTTTGACTCCTCCCTTTCCTCCATGCACAACCAATCACCACATCTTGTCAGAGTTTTCTTGCAGTTTCTCTCAGAGTCTTCCCTCCTGGCCATGCTCTGTCATTTCTGTGTCCTCTGTGCTTCACGTCAGATGAAGTAAGCAGGAAGCCCGGCTCCCACAGAGAGAACCTGCAGGTCCTCCCTGGATTCAAGACAGTCACACCCTTTCCTCCGGTCACCCCTCTGAGTACGAAGGCACCCTAGCTCTTCCAGGCTCATCAGCTTGGCCTCCAGTCTTCCTCCCTTACCCAGCCTTTTCCACAGGTTCTCCCATCTAGTCCCGACCCCAGCTCAGCCGCCTCCTTACTGCGCTCACACACGTGCCTCCCTGTGCGCCCCCTGGCCTGTGTCCAGGCGACTGCCCTCCCCAGGGCCCAGTGCCATGGTCTCTCTATTGGGTTATGTTCACATTCCTCAGGGTCCCAACTTAAAAGCCACTTCCCTCATGAGTACCTCTCGTACCTATTCATATTTCCAAAGGTTTCTAGCAACTCAATATTTATAAAATGTTTCTTTCAACCAGACATCCTAGGTGACTGCTAAAATAAGTTGGAGCAAATACATCTGCTAGTAACTCTTGTGGGCATGTTCCACTTAAAGCCCCACATCCTTCTCCCAAAGGTGGGAAAGCAGATGCCGCGCCCTGGCCTTCCCACCCTCCCGACACTGAGCACCCAGCACAGACCTGGACTCACAGCAGAGCAGAAAGTGAAATGGGCTACCATAGTGTGTGCATCCGATGCATTTACAGAGGGCAGATCACTTCATCAGAAGTTGCTGGGAGGAAGACTAATTCACCACTGTTGGGGTTACATTCATTGCCCGAAGTCACACAGAAGGTAACCGGAAAAGCCCAGAAGGAAACAGACGCCAACATCTGAAACCGAAGTCACGGGCTATCTGTGAGGTCGCCCTGTCTTTGGCCGTGACTGCAGACTTAGCCCCGAGAGACACACAGATGAATCAGCAGTGCTGCCGTGGAAGCAAGAACCCAATCGAGTGGGCAGCCTCCTGGCCTGGGGGTGCTTGGCCCTGCCCACCCTCTGCTGCCCACAGTGGGCGCCCAATCCGTCCTAACTCCCCAGCCCAGGCGCAGACGACCTGTGCGTGTCTACTCATCTTATCCAGCCCACACTCCAGGAACCAGCGACAGCCGCTACCCTGAGTTGGGGGTGTGGCCTCCACGCCCAGACAGTTACACCCACAGGCACCCAGGCACGAGCCTCTTCGCTTTCTTTTGAAAGAGAATTCATCTGCCCTTCGTTCCCTTTCCTCCAGGGGCCCTCGGCTTGTCACCTTGAGCTCTGGGACATGTCTGTTTAGAGAGCCTGCCTGAGTATTTGCTTATTTCAGAAAGGAGCATGGCAACAATTATCAGCTGTAATTGGTATGGCCTCAGAAAATCCACACTGGGCTTTCTGGGGACAGGGCGGTGTGGCGTTAAAGCTAGATTATGTTGACATATGCAAAGAGGGGGGTGCAGAGAGCTCGTGCTTGTGCACAAATCTGTGGCTCCGAGTCCTACTAAGGTTAACGACTACCCAGGAGCTGTCTAACCTCAACTGCGAGCACTTGCTGCCTCCCAGAACCACACGGGCAGCTAGGAAACATGCCAACAGGCGTGAAAGTCACCCCTGGTCTGAAGCTCTTAGACCAGCTGAGGTTTCTCGCACGGTGCCTGCACCGCCCATGATTTGCTCCTCTGGCTGAAGGTCTGACGGACTAAGTCATCATTAGGTTAACTCGACTATGCCCGTTGTACTCTGCCTAGGAGTTTGGGAGGAAAGGCACCCCCGGCAGGTACAAAATCATGTGCTGCGAACTCAGAAACTCCTTATTTTCTGAATAGCTGGTGTTCAGTCAGAGTTAGCTGAATTAAATATGGATAAATATAAAACACATTTTTATGACACTGCCAGTTTGCTGAGTGACACAGAGAAAAGCTGTTAATGTCTCTGCTTTGCAACTCTCACAACCAACTGTGTGTTCCAGCGCTGGTGCGCCTACTATATTAAACATGGATGACTGGGCTGGTGAGTAAGCTCGCGCCTCTCAGCCCGCTGCTGAGCCTCCTCACTCCACGTGCGACGCTGGGGCGGAGACTCTAAGCCACAATTTGTCCTTTTCCCCGCTGCATTCGGACAGTAGAATATACTGGAGGCAGGAGGAAGAAGGGACTTGCTCCTTTGACCCAGTCAGCAATGGGTTCCAGTTTCCAGGTTTTCTCCACACTCTGAGAGCACCCGCCTTATCATACCCCTCAGAATGTCAGAATGGTGCGCCC